>LLKJ01001521.1:0-13050 GCA_002242865.1 Clarireedia sp. CPB17 | reverse complement strand
GACCATCACCACCTCCACCTCCACCATCACCTCCACCTCCACCATCACCTCCACCTCCACCATCACCTCCACTACCGACCATTTGTATGGGATATGGTAGAGCACGAAGGAGCAGAGGGCAAGAAAGAAAAACGCTTCTATACTTCTACCCTCCAACCTGCCTTTACCTTTTCACCCGCCGTTCATACGCACTTGTCGCCAGGCAAATATCCATACAGTATCAATAACTTGGAACTGGGAATCCAACTTCACTCGTCCTCTACTGTATATATTTTCGTCGCGTCATTTTTCTGATAATAGCCTATCTTCCCCTTCTTCAAGTACAGTACCACAAGCAGCTTTGTATACCTACACCCTACCATACCATACCATCCATCCCATCCATACCTTTTCACGTCGGAACTACCTCCAGCTCTTATCTTCACCAACCAAATGAGTTCAAGATTCGCATCCACAGCCAAGCTCACCTTCGCCTTCACAGATCCCAAAACAGAAATACAGCATTGACTGCCGTCGTGGCTACTCCGTTACACATAACTATCCTGTCCGTTCCGGTCAAAGGTCGGGTCTCATTCAGGTCTGGTCTGGTCGCAAGGAAAGCCTTCCCTTCGCTCCCTCCCCTTCCCATTTTCCGGGGCTCCAATAATTCGCGATCGCCCGGCCAAGGGTCCCTTTCTTATCCGCTCGGCCTGGTATCATCATCAAATCCTCCACCCACACATCACCTATTACCTACCGTACCGTATTACATATTACATATTCCACCACTACCCCCAAAATAGTGAGCTACGGACGAGAGCACCCGCATGCATGGTGCAGAACGAATCGGCTCGTTAATGCAGCTGAACGGCTCCTCGGCCGCAGTCACCAAAACCTTGGAGCTTGCAACTCCTGCTTTTTTGCGACAGAAGCGTAAACGCGCCAGAGCGTACGTGAACGTGTAAAGGGCACAGCGCTTTATTGCTTTTGCGTCGCCCGACAATACCTGAACGACCTGCTGCAATTTTACCCTTCCTGTCTGTACTGCACAACGTCAACTCGTTGTGTCGCGCAGCTCCCGTCATGTACTCAGCCGTGACAAATGGACTTGGAGGGGGTGGCAACGAAGGAGCATTTCACCCGACGACTATCAATCCACAAGCTTTGAATCAAGGTAACTACCATACTCATTATCCACCATTCTATCTCAAGTGTTAGATAATATTCAATAATTTGAAAATTGTCAAGAACTTCATTGCGATTTAACCTCATCATCAAATGTGGAACAGTCACTGACGTCCAAAAACCATAGGAGCTCTATCCAGTCCCGCCACAGCAATCTCATCCAATGAAGTTCCTCGAGGTCTCAAGAGAAGTCGATCTCCAGACACCTACGGCGAGTTACCGGCTGGAGAAAATTTGGCAGATGATGGTACGTCGTCATCATCATTTATGTCTCGATCCTCGCGTCACTCTCGCGCCTGTCGCGATAGGTTACATGCGCGATCTCCCCTCTCGAGAGATTTTACTAATAATCATGTCTTATTCTAGGTGACTCGAAGCCGCGAAAGCGAGGAAGACCTATGAAGACCAGACCCACTCTATCAGACACCTCAAAGCAGCCTTCAATGCCGTATTCAGTCCAAGGTGTTACCCCACAGACTCCACAATCTCAGAATACCGCATTGCCTAACCAAACAACCATCATCACTCCCACTCAAGCCTCTCCGCCCAAACCAACTCCAACCAAGTCGGTGATCAAAGCTTTACCAACTGTTAGGGACCATACCACAGATCAACTAGGGCCAGAGGGAGACGAGTATATCCCACGAGAGTACGATGAGGCAGGCGAGAAGAAGGTCACAGCTACCGGTCATCTTCTAGATGGCCGCGAATACAAATGTCGAACATTCTTTGTGCCCAATAGAGCAGACAAGCTATTCATGTTGGCGACAGAATGCGCCAGAGTCTTAGGCTACCGAGACTCATACCTACTATTTAACAAGAACAGGTCGCTATACAAAATCATTGCGACTCAAGCCGAAAAAGAGGACCTGATTCATCAGGAAATATTACCGTTCTCTTACCGATCACGACAAATTGCGATTGTTACGGCAAGGTCGATGTTTCGGCAGTTTGGTAGCAGAGTCATTGTTGATGGACGACGTGTTCGGGATGACTATTGGGAAGCGAAAGCTAGGAAGCAAGGATTCACCGAGGAAGATATGGCTGGAGAAAAACGGCCTGGTGCAGCCAAAGCAAGAGATGCAGCAGCTGCTGCAGAGGCTAGTGCTTCTGCAAACATCGCTTTAGCCCAGCATGGAGAGATCGTCTACAGCAACAGTCCCGGGCATTATTCGCTTCACGCACAGCCACAAACCGTACAGCAAGGTATGATGGGTATGCCTATCCACAACCCTCTTCCCATGATAACGACTCTTCCTACCGACCAACCGGATATGCGTTTGAGAGAGTACAGTAACATCCAGCGCCCCAGACAGGAAATTGCTGGGCAACCTTACCAGGACAGGACACAACCTAGTCTACCATCAGATATTAATGCGATCGCGCACCAGACTGTAGAGGTCAACAAGCAGATTAACGCGCAACGAATTCGTGGTTACAACTATTTGGATCAGAAATGGAGAGATCCTAAAGGCTCTCAAAACAACATACCTATTGGTACCAATGACGGCCTACCGACGACGCAAGCTTTACAATCTCCCCGCGCATCACAGAGTACTGCACAACAGTCAACCATGGCTCATCAAGCCTCTCAGCATATGTTAAATGCGCAACCTTATTCACAAGCTACGCACCAACCCGGTAGTATTTCGCAACCGCCAACTAGAGCTACATCGTCCGGCTCTATGAGACCTGAGCAGATGCAGGGGAGGTCGCCTAGTCTGTCAGTCGCTGCGTCAACTACAATGAGCCAAAATGCGCCTCTGTACCAATACGCAGGCCAACCCCAAATGTGGTCATCGAATCAACCACAGCAATCACCACAACAACATGGGTTTACGAACTATGGTTCGAACCCGAGCCAACAATCCCCTCACCTCCAACAATCTCCCCACCAGCCCTCTCCCCAAGTTCGACACTCCAGTAGCAATCCGCAGATGCAACAGACATTGCAATACCCTGGTATGCCAAGCATGGGCCAAGGCTATCCAGCTCCTGGTCCTGGAATGTATCGAGGTGATCAGGGCACTCAACAGTTCATGCAACCGGTGACTTCTGGTCCTCAGCCTGGAGCTCAGGGCTGGGCACCACAGCATTCGCCTGGACCCAACGCTTCTTGGGGATGGCCTGGGCAGCCTCAATGATGAAAAAGAGCGTTCGGTGATTATTCAACACACCATAAGGATGGGATGAGGATGCAGTCCATATCAATGACTTGCAAGAATGATATATCCGGATTTACCATAACCTCGAAGAGTGGGGAATGATTGCAATATTTTGTGATCTTATCACCGCGTCTGGTTATATTACCACGTAGAAGGAGTTGGCGTCACTATTTGATTTCATTTTGATATCCCTTGCTGTCTATTTTTCATGTTTAAAGGGCTGAGATATCTCCTTGTATAGCTATGGCACCTGTATTTTCAATTATCCTTCTTGTCATTGTTTTTCATCCATATACCTCTTTGGCTTGGTTCTTTTCTGTTGGGAGGTTGATTGTTAGTTAATCTGTATTTGTTCTCTTCAACTCCACTTAATTCTCGTTGCATTCCTTTTACTGAGGGAGGGGCGCAACACATTTCGGAATTTTCTGTTAGTTTCATTACTTTATTGCTTGTCTTTCTACTACATCTTTCTGTTTACATTTGGGCTAGGGATTACTGATAAGCACAGCAACGGCTGGCTCTGGATTTGCGGTTTGCGTTGCAGCATAGGATAGGAATGGGATTTTAGCATCATGCCAAGTTCGCTTGGAATAGGATATATGGAATACGACTATGGTTATGAACATGGTTATGGAAACTATGACTAGGGAATCTTTTGGGAATACACTTGTCACGTCTGACCTGCATTGCGAGCAAAGCTTGGGGCATTACATTACATTACAGGATTATTTCTGTGTGTATGTATGCAGAGCACTGAAATGGGATGAAAGGAGTTGGCGGAATTTTTCTTTCTTTCGTTTTTATTCCCCCCGTTCGGGGGTTCTTGATACCTACTGCTGGCTGGTGCTGGGTTATATCTTCTTGCTCTTCTTGTTCTTGGATCTTCACTTGCATTTCTAGTACCTATTAGTTTCTCTTTGGATTTCATATATATTGGATTGATTGCTCTTGTTCTCGTCATTAGTGGCCAATCTCTGCTCCCAGGCTTGGTTCTTGCCTTGCGCTATGTGGCTCGGCTCTTAAAGATCATGATATGATGTTCGTGTGAGATGAGACTGTCGTTCGTTTATGATCCACGGCTTGTACTGTAGATATATTTGAGGCTGGCCGGGGCTTGCTTTTTCCGTCGTTATGAGCTGGAGATAAGAGCCGACGAGATGAACAAAGATGAAGAGATTGGGGCAATATACATGCATGGATGGGTGGATTGGATTGAATTCGATTGGGCTTCTGTGATACCACGTTTTGCAAATACCGCGGTGCTGAGGTAGGGGATATACTGTATCTACCTGGCATCTATACACTAATACTATATATACTTTCCTCGTCTTGTCTCCTCACATAACTAGCTAGCTTGTCTGCAGATTCATCGTCCTGTTTGTCTGCAGAGGCCTGCCAAGTAACTGCTATCTGGTTTACCACCTCCATATCCAGCTAGCTCCTTACGGCAGCCTGTGTATTAACTTACTGCTTACCCACTCACTGCCCTGCCCTGCCCTGCCTACCTACCTAGCATCTATCCACCTATCCGCCGACCTCTCCCCCCAAAACCCCCTCTTTATCTACGACTGACCACTTGACTCTCTCCATATCCCACTCTAGCACCAAGTGCTATCAACCCATCTACTGTCAGCACCATCAGTCGATCGATCAATCAAACCACCATATACGAAAGTCCGCGCACGCCAATCAAGTACCATCCAGCCATCCTCGTACCCAGCCCATGGAAATGGATAAATGAATGAATGAATGAATGAATGAATGAGATGTTTTGTATGAATGGATATATGAATGTATGTGTGAATATGTATTGTGCACAACTAACTAGCAGTCAGCTACACAGTGAAGTAAGTAACAAAGTTAGTAATTGTATATAGTGGTTGTTTATAATTATGGATATCTTATTTTATTAGCTTGCTTGCTCGCTTGCTTATCCATTTATTTCTCCCAATCTATATGCACCTATCTCATCCCATCCCATCCATCTATCCATAAAAGTCGTTTCTATCTATCCAAAGCAAATGGGTATTATATAACACTACAACACAACTACACCAACAACAAGATAAACCTCGCTAATGCAGATGCTACTACACAATCCAATCCAATTCCATGCTAGACAAGTGATCGGATCCAAATGTCTATTCGCTTTTTCGCCCATTCACTCATTCCCAAGAATATTCTATCCTATCCTCGATCAAATACCTCTTTGCTCCACATCCCGTACCACCCACCCCACGAGTCTATATTTCCGCTCACTAAGGAAGACATCTCGTAACCCCAATCCTCCATCTTCACCCCGCATGCCCCACTCCCGTCAAAGTCATCATCGGAATAACCTCCCCTCTACCCTCGGGACCATCCCTCCTTGTACGTATAAGCAATGACTCAATCATCGGAACCAACTGCACCATGCGGAACGGTTTCGACATGACCTCATCCTGTACACACATTAGCTTCTTTTAGATGCCACCAGGGAAGGGAAAACATTTACCATTCCAGCTTGCATTGCGCTAGTAACTTGCTCGCTTCGTGCATTGGCTGTGACGGCGATAACGGGCACATGCCCTCGGACTTGCCCCGAGGCTTCCATTTCTCGGATCTTGCGCACGCAGGTAAGACCATCCATGATGGGCATTTCGATGTCGAGGAGGACTAGGGATAATGATTGCTTAAGGTTGGGCTCCAGTTGCGTGCCGGGAGACACGCCAGCCTGTGAGATTGTCAGTGGCCATTACAAGCAACAGTTTCAGCCTGGAATATTGAATGAAAAAATGAAAAAGAAAAAAAATGTACCTCCGGAGTGCTCGCCCTCTGCTCTACCATTTCTTCACCTTCTGAGCCATCGCCTACCCAATAATCTGTTTTCATCAGGAAGTCAATAGCCTCTTTTCCATGATTCGCCACGTAGGCAGTGCACCCAAGCTTCTTGATTTGCGCTGCAAGGACTTTTTGATTGACAAGGTTATCCTCAACGATCAGTACGTGCCATGAAGTCGGCAAGAGGTAGGAGGGTTTCCGAATTGGTGAAGGAGCGGTGGTTTCCTCCTCTTCAAATCCATATGAACTTGGGTCATTTGTATTAAGGAGACCTTCTGAATGGTAATCCAGCAATTTGCTCAAGGTAGTTTCCTCGTGATCTTTGATACTCTTTGGAACATTGGTAGCGAGTCGTGCATTGCCTTCCAGATCAGAACTCAGTTGTGACTCCACGTCTATTGAATTTGCCCGGTTAAGAGATCGTCTGCATTTGATGTAAAACGAAAACGTGCTTCCCTTGCCAAATGTTGACGCTGCTCCAATCTCCCCACCTTGTAGTTCGGCCAATTGTCGTGAAATGAATAACCCTAGACCTGAACCTCCATAATGAACGTGCGTACGAGGGGAAGCCTGGGTGAAGCGCGTGAACAGATTGCTTTTCTCGGCTGGTGTTAATCCACACCCAGTATCCCTGACTTCAAACCGCAAGTATAGAATCTGGCCTGGACCCCATTCTTCTCCGGCTGTTATGTCGTCTTTCGTACTTTTGGTTGGAGATGGAAACCATTCAAAGTCCGGCAATCCTTCAATCTGAGATGGTGGATCCCGATGTGCGCCGATAGAGACGTTAATGGCTCGGGTCTTCTCGTTCTTTGTGAATTTGATTGCGTTAGTCATAAGGTTAATCAAAATCTGAGTTAACCTGCTGGAATCGAGCATAACGCTATCGACTCTAAGTTTGGTGAATGAGGGCTTGATCTCAAGATTGAGCGTGATTGAATGCATCTGACATTCGCCTGTGAACATTTTTAAGCCAAGCTTAACGACTTCTACTGGCTTCGTAGAAACAGGGGTGATCAATAGAAGGTTCGAATCCAGCCGTGAAATCGTCAAAATGTCATCGACAATGGATTTCTGATGTTGCGCGCAAAGCTGGATGGTCTCAGCTGCATCCACTCCTTCCTTGATTAAGAGAGCTAGCTCCGGGTCGAGATCGTCCTTATTCACTTTATACTGCCTAAGGGACGAAGAAATTCCATCTGCACACTGCACTATAGCGCTCAGTGGGTTCCGCATTTCATGACTTGTGATATCAATGAAAGAGTTTTGTTGCCTCCGAGTTTTGTCGGCTTCTCTCAAACGTCGATCTTGTAGGTCTTCAGCCCACTTGATCCTAGAAATATCCGTAGAGCCTAGCGTCGTGTCAGCTAATTTGCTTGGGCAATATCATTGACATTAGTAAGCCACAAGCTCCACACTGGCACTCTTGTCGTCCGATTCAGAACCTGATAGCAAGCCAAAACTTTTATATTTATTTCTCCCTCGACTAGACGGGATAAGCGAGAATCAGAACTCAGAGTGAATATGTCACTTCGTACCATCTTGCTTGGCAGGCGAGGCTCACGATGATACTACCGGTCGAGCTAGTGCAGGGGCCATGCCACAGAACTTCAAACAAAGGATATCACTTACAGCCCATAACACTTTTGAGGTTCCCATCATCATCCAACTCAGGCGAAAATGTAGCTAACAGCCATCGCTGTATGGTAAGAACACTCCCGGCAATATCTCCCACCCATGGATTCAGCATCCGAAGCTCCATGGTAACCGGCAGGAGTTTTGTCGTTAACTCGGCCCATTTGCTAGTGTAGTATTCCCGGTCTATGGGGTCTATGGCACCTGTGGTTAGAAGAGGCAGGTACATCTGCTGTTTCTCGGTTGTGACACCCGCTATGAAAAACCACTGGTCGTTGGCATACGTGAAAGCGCCGGATGGGTCTAAGATTGCTAAGCCACCAGGGGCGAGATCGCTGAAACGCTTGAAGTTCCGTTCGATTTCTCTAGCTTGGTTTCGCTGGTGCAGGAGCTGCTCAGAGAGTCTGTTCAAAAGCATTAATAAGAAACCTGCCAAACTACCTCACCGACATCTCGGATTCAGTCAACAATGGGAGTAGAGAAAACGTACACTACTCGTTGCTCCAACTCCCTTGCAAACTGTTTCTGGATACTAATATCTGTACAGTATCCCATAATACTTTTGATAACCCCATCGGATGAAAACTCATGCTGGTAGCTTGCCAAGATCCAGTTATCAAACATGTCACCAGTGACAGGATCGTACCACGGTTTCTTGAGCTGCAGTTCACCGGACCATGGTAAATTGTGAACCGTGAGTGTTTCCCAGCCCTTAATCATCGTTGGCAGACTACTCGGCGCAATCGTATCCATCCAAGACGATTTGGAAGCAGTGTCGCGCGGCAAACTTAATATCTCGTAATATCGATCATTAGCTTCAAGCAAGGTGCCATCGCTGTCAAGCGAGAACATGCCAACAGGTGAAACCTCGGCAATCCGTTGCAGACGACTTCGTTGAAACGCCAATTCTTCGGACAGCCGTCTACGCTCAGCATAAGCCACCTCTGCAGCAGTGTTACCACGCCGAATTTCATCCTGAAACAGAGTGACCGAGGCTAGCGAAGTTGCTAACTGTCTGTTGAGGAGTCGTATAAAAGATTCGTAGTCTTCATCAAATGGCCTTCGAGGGCTTATACCTACAACCAGGAAGCCGAGAACGTTCTCCCCATTCGTTGGTCGCAGGGGACATACAACCGCATCCTTACACGGCTCGCCGTATCCTCGCCACTCATATCCTTGAGTTAACCCGGATGGTAACATACTATCAGAAAGTGAAAAGCGAGTTGGTTCACGTGTTTTCATCGCATCTCTTAGTGCTGGAACATATCCTCCAATAGATTTCTTTAGATCGAGTTTAGTCTGCGTGGACGTGTGTCCTTCGGGAATGCCGAGAGAACCTTCCAGCACAACTGATTTGAGAGTCTGAGAGCTGTCCGAAGAAGTGGAAGAAGCTTTCGAAGACCGGTCGTCGGAGTCGCCATCATCTGCCACAGAGTACAGTAGCACGAATGGAAAATCAAATTCGTTGTCAACGAGAGTTTCCATAACCGCTCTCCAGAAAGCCGATACGGAGGTAGCGAGGGCTGTCTCCTCACTAAGCCTAAGAAGTGTCTTGGTTCTTCGATCGTTTACCACCTCCTTAGTTGTTTCAAATGGTGCGTTGTAGAGACCTAGTAGCTGGGCGCTGCCATCAGAATGCCATATTGGGGTAATAGTCCATGTCTACATCATCTCGCATTAGCGGCTAATTCATCATACAATATGGAAGTAATAGCTTCGGCTACAGTGTCACAAACGGCAGCAAGAGCTACTCACATAAAAAGTTTCTTCAATAAAACCGCGACGTTCGATCGACAGCCTAAATTGTCAAATGGTTAGTACTTTATCACTCAATGTCTCATATTTGCCACTACATATCGGATAGGTATGACACTGGACCAAGCAGGTATACACTAGTACTCACATTTGATTCGACATGGCCACTCCTACTCCAGTCCTTCGGCATTCCTCGAATATCTCACCAACACTGTTTACTGAAATTAGTCCAGATTCTTTCGAAGTATAGTTTCACTACAGGCTTGATGTGAATTATCCCTCATTTAAACTTACTCATTCCAGACCTCTGCAAATGGACCTCTGAAACCAGTGCCCATCAAAACGGGGTGTTTCAGGCCAGCGACAGTGTCGGCATAAGTTTTGTTGTACATGACCGTTAATTCCTCTCCCCAGAATATAGCGGCTGGATGACGATTAGCCATAAGCATATTTACCAGTTGGCGGAATTCTGGCGTCCAAGTACTCATGTGTCCTAAAGGTGTCAAGGACCAGTCGACACTTCGAGTAAACAGGATATGTTCAGACATATGGCCGATTGGCTTTTCGACAGTCCAGTCCGGGGTAGGTTTGTCAAAAATATCTTTGGCGTTGATCATACTATCCTGAGGTTCGCCAGATCGGCTGTAGGTTGCTTGAGAGTCTTGGTGAGGTACAATTGTGCTGTCCGAAAATGATGCACTATAACTTCTAGTATGCCCGCAGGTGTGAGGATGCTCAGCAGATGTGCCACTTAGAGCAGCATCAGGTTTGCTACCACATACAAGGACCCACCGTTGGCGTACTGGAAATCCAGACCAGATGAATCCATTATATGTGACCGCATGATTTGATGGCTCCTCGGTAGCTTGCTCTTGAGTGAAAGCTTTCACTAAAGCGCTAAAGCCAGACACGGCGGCTTCAGAACCGAAGAAAACAGGACTGGGCGCATCTTGATTATCAGTGGTTGGGTGAATGTTCGATCGAAAAGAGCTATTCGCAAACAGTGGCCTGAAATCCTCTTTGAGAACCGACTCTAGATCGAAAACGAGGGTTGGCCGGGGGTCGAAGTCAAGGAATTCCAGCAGCCCTATCTTAGTGATATCCAAATCCACATCGTCTGCGGGAGCAAGTCCCTCTGGATTTGTCGAGCCATCGTCATTCTTTTTGGAAGCTAAGTAGCTTTGTTCTTCAGAACTAGTCTGCGCAAATGTCGGAGAATCAGATGTCATGAGTTTTTGGGACTTGCTGGCTCTTTGGGACATCGAGTTATGGCTGTGTAGTTGCTCAAAAGCTGCCCGAAGACCCTCGGCTTAAAGTCCCTCAAAATATTCGGCCACCTGTTTGATATACCCGGGCTAAGATGGAAATAAAGGAGTAATACGCGTACGGGGACGTCAATAGTGGCTCTTTGGTAAATGTCTGTTTCGGAAAAAAAGATTGCTAGCGCCCTAGAGCATCTTGTGGAGGCAATGATCTGAGGATGCAGAACCGAGGATGGTGAGATGTAAAAATGGTATACGTGAGTCGAGAAGCGTTGTGTCAAAAGGGTTAATGATCGACGATAAATATGGGAATTTGCAAATCTGCGAATGCGAATCTGCGATAGGCGACCCGATATCGATAGGAAGGAAGCGCGCGATGGCAAAGAAGATTGGATTATGAAAGGAACACAAAGGAGTGACTGCAAGATGGTAGATGGTAGATGGCGGAGGTGGGTGGTGGTTTTCGAGATTTCTGGTTCTAGATGCAAATGCAGTCCCAATTCAGCAGCAATAAAAGCCAGCCCAAAATGGCGATCTGGCGATAGTTTTCTGTATAGGTCTCTACCTATTTGGAGGCTCCTTCAAGGTTCTTCACGGATACCCGACGCTGTTTATGAGAAGACCTTTCAGCATGATTGACGCCGGAGAGGAGAAGAGATGCGAGGTGGGTGGTTGATTGAGCGAGAGAATTGAAGGTTACTGGAACCAGAATCCACTCTCGGTCAATTGAGGAATCGCGAGGAGTAAGAGGAATGAACGTTGTCGCAGATTGGGTGCTGTGCTTGCTGTGCTTGCTGTGCTTGCTGGGAAGAAGGGAAGAAGGGAAGAAGGGAAGAAGGGAAGAAGGGAAGAAGGGAAGACAGAGAGAGGCAGAGAAAAGAAAGGAAAAGAGAAGAAGACGAAGAATACTTTCCGTACTGTACTGAAGTGAATTGAACTGAACTGAATTTGGTGAGAGCTTTTCCCCAAAAAAGACAGAAAATTCGATCGGATCGGAATAATTTCACGATAGATAGGAATTTCCAAATTCAATGTAAACAGTAAAAGCTTTCTTCCCCTCTGATATTAAGACAACGCGCGCCCAAAGAAGGGAGAAGTGGATCTTACACTTGGTTTGATTCGAGCTTAGTGGCTTGTAAATCCGTAGCACGGAAGTTCTAGACAGTTCTAATGAGGGGCGTTGTCAGATATCTGCTACTTGTATGTACCCAGCTGTCTGTCCTGTCAATCGATATGTCAAAGTCGAACACAATGAGAAACAAGGGACCACTCATATTACTGTCTGTCTGTTACGGAGGGCGGTTTCGGTAGTTGGGGCCCTAGCAGGTGAGACTGGTCTCACTGTCCAGGGACGGACAGAACTCTACAAAGGGTATTTCATTCTAGCCACTCACCGGCGCTTGTTCATCGGTCTATCAAACAGTGGCTCAGCTCAGCACAAACGCGGTTCTCTGCGCGCAGTACGAAGTCCACATGGACCGAGCTCCGGACAAGAAAACGGCAGATCAAGACAAGTGCCGAGCACTTCAGCTATCAATGCTCCTACATATTCCTTTTGCAAGCAGAAACATATTAAAATGCATGGGATAGAGGACTAGGGCTCAGCAAAGGCCACCGACTTCTTCGTAGATACTCTCCGGCAGCATATCCGCAACGTTGATTGGCCAGATAAACCTGCACGAAATCTTTGCCACTGTGATTGGTGGAAGCTGCACAATTTTTCGCCATCTCCTTCTCATTGGTCAAAGCTATGTCTGGTACCCCTCAATTAGTACCTCCCCGACGAGTAGTACTTATCAAGTATCAAGTCAACACTAAGCGGTTATATCCAAGTTGCTATTAACCTCCAGCGGAATGTGAATCAGGCCAGCAAATCTCACCTTACATTGGGGAACACGAAGGCACCAGTAGGCAGCCATCCCTCGTCCCCGCATTCCTACGGCGCAGCACGTCACTGTACATATATAGTCAAGATATGGCTGCGTTTATATAGCTGGAGCTGCGCCCACGTCTTCGAGTTGTTACGAGTATGACCTTTTCCCTCATTACTGCATGTTTCTGTTTTCCCAAATATAAAACACCAGATACTTCAACAACACAAGCCACACGATTACCCCCCTCCACCACCAAAATGGTTAACATCCCCGCCATCTTTCAGCGCTTCCAGCAAAGTCCCGCCAACTACCAAGAGTCCAGCACCTCCTCCGCAGCCTCCTCCAACATCCACGACTACCTCCCCCTCGTTCCCA
>LLKJ01000146.1:0-18657 GCA_002242865.1 Clarireedia sp. CPB17 | reverse complement strand
CCTTCATCCCCTCCCCGTCTTTCTCCCCGCGAACTCCTCCTTCTCCCATCCCGAAGATAACGACGGCCTGAGCTACGCCTATAACTTCCATCCGAGTACGCTCTCTGAGGTGTACTTCGACTACCTGAATCAGCTATACGCCTACTGGCTCTCTGGTCTGGGTAGCGATGTCTAGGTGAGGAAAGATAGGGATCGGTATTCGAATGGACGGTTTTGGGACGGGTTCGGGGACGAGGACTAGGGGCTTGACAGCCACAGCTACATCCAGAAGCTGAAGATGCATCGCTTTCATCATCGGTCAATGACTCGGTTGAACGGTTGGAGTACATGTGGTAGAGGTTGGGAGAACGGGGTGGGGGTGCTGTGTAGCGTCTTGGTGGAGTATATGCAGTAGGTGGTTGATACAAAGAGCGACGCGATGTTGGGCGGCCCTGAGTGCCCTCATAATCTTCAGAGCCGTAGTCACTATCCTCGAAATTGTGGGTTTGTGCTCGTCGTCGAGAAGAAGTCGTGTAATTCGAGATATATTCGTTTTCAGATTCGGAGTCATAGCCATCGTCCGATTCCAAGTCGTTGTCCCATTCTTGTGGAGATCTCCAAGATGAATTACGGCGGTGGGCCATTGATTAGGGAAGAGTGATTGCGAGGAGTAGTTTTGAGAAGCCTTAGAGCCCTGAGTCAGTCGTCTAGTTTTTATCAGATTATCTCGAATCTTTAATAAATAATAGTAGATCATAACCTCTTCATATCTATCCTACACACCTTCATATCTAGCCATACTCCACTTCATTATCCGTCTTTTCACATAATGGTCTTCGAACAACGAGTGGTCGTTGCTGGGTTCTATGATGCTTGGTCTGGGCCATGAAAACGGCCTTCCTGCGGGCCACGCTCCACGTAGCCTTCAGCTATGATATAAGCTGAGATAGGCATCATGACGGGCTCCCAATAAGTCTCTCTCCCGACCCTCCTTATGTCTAGATGCTTCTTTCTGCGAGTCCATGAAGATTTAAGCTGCGTGTCCCATTATGCAGGATAGAGGTACAAAGCTAGATAGAGTAGGTTAAGCCTTCTGGTGATACATTGAGAAAGTGGCAGTATAGCGAGCGCCATGTATTATACTAGTCTCGTGGGCATACACAGCAAAAGCTAGCCAGTTTTACAGAACCATATCCGTGATCACCAGTTGTTCAAATAGCAGAAGTAGGATCCTTTCGAACGAAGTATGATAACTAACTGCATAATCAATGATTGTCCAGTTTCTAGTAGTACAACTAAATATATAATCACTCCAATATCCAATTCCCACGCCAGTGCAGAGTGTTCCTCACTCCATATTTCATATTCCAGTCTTACCCCCTCGAAGACCTCAACACCAACCTTTATGAACCGACATATCATCAGGCGTATCATTCCAGTCCCTGAAACCCACATAGAAAACCCTCAACATTGCTCCCAGCCCAATAAAAAATGGAATTAGCTGTCCAGCGGAATTTATATTCCCAACGCCGGAGATCTGGTTCCATGATATGCTGACCTCGACGGCTATGATCATGATGGTGACAAAGAGGAATAATGCTCCAGAACGAAGATAGTCTACTACGGAATTGTTGCGTGGGTTTTCTGCGCTGCTTCTGTGGAGAGGAGATGATATGTTAGTGAAATGATTAGGTGGCGTACAGACAGACGATGGGTTGAGCATACCTTGAGGACTTCCTCGAAAGTGTATCTTGAAAGGATCTCGTAGCCGAACTTTTCCTCCGCGTAGAAAACATGTTCCAGGAGATAAATATAAACAGCAGGGATACAACCAACAACAGCGAGAAGTACGTGATGTTGAATGCACGGAAGCCCTTATTATCAAGCTCGACTTTATTGAACGCGAATCCAAAATCCGGACACCTCGCTTTCTGCTCGCCACTGTTAAAATGGCTGGCCCAGAACCACAACTGGAAGCACGAAATCGCCAGCAGCAGGATGGAGAAAAGCAGATGGTACACCCATCCCCGACTATTATCCCTTGCTCGATCCCCACCTTTAACGATCTGCATCACGCCATGAAATAGATTCAGCATGATCTCAGGGATAGCGAAGTACTGGTAGCCGAAGATGAGCAGCAGCACGATGTAGATCTCGGAGAGCTGGAGAGTGGCCGTTTGGCTGGCGAGAGCGATGAAGGTTGCCACACTGAAGATCATGCTCGAGTAGAATAGGCCTTGGACTTCGTCGCCGGCGAGTTTGCCATGCCGCCGTTTCGGCATCGCGGCGAGAACGGAGCTGTACCATTGCAGGTAGAAGCCGATGCGGATACCGAGACCGTAGATGTCGGAGTTGCCGTCGACGACGCAGTGCAGGATTGAATTGCTCGTGCTGTTGGTGGAGTGGGTACCATTGGTAGATAGGGTGCTGTTGGAGGTGAAAGTATTATTGGACATGTTGAAAGGAAAACAAAGAAACTAATGGAGACCAGCTCGAAAAGAACAAAACGAATAAAAGTTGTGAGTAAGTGGGTTTGGAAATATCCAAGCAGCAGCCCGACAATATAACTGCACTACAGTTTATGAAGTCTACGATGAGGCTCTAGCAAATACATGCCGCTGCCGCGCTTTCTTCAGCTTGAAACATCAACCCAGCTTGAGAAAATGTAACTATCGCCGACTCAGGGAATGACTGGTAGCCGTGAACGGCTTTTTAGTCTGCCCATGCCCCTCTCTAGACAAACATATTACTGAACCACCCAATCAATCAGAGTGCGACAGACTCTACCACAACATCCCATTCCATTTTCGGATTAAGTTTCGGACATTCTGTAAATATCATTGTGTCTAAGCTCACCAGCCAAAGAAACCTTCAAAATATCTGAAGTGTTCCGAATCGAGAAGTGGATCCCACTTGGCCTGCAGGAGGCCTGTCGCAACGCTGTGGCCTGGAACGCCAGCGCTTAGACCAACTGTACTGTAAGCTTACCTTCTTCATCGATAACCAATGGATCTTGACAGTGCGTTGAACCTGCGACTTCAAGTACCGCTCGCGACGATGTTGCATGTGTTAGGAAGACGTTTCCGAAAAACATAACATTGAGCAACTAAAAAGTAAGGATCTATTTAAGCACTAGGTGTATAAG
The DNA here is from genome assembly GCA_002242865.1 of Clarireedia sp. CPB17. Lineage (NCBI taxonomy): Eukaryota > Fungi > Ascomycota > Leotiomycetes > Helotiales > Rutstroemiaceae > Clarireedia > Clarireedia sp. CPB17. Next base: position 15,533 of record LLKJ01000146.1, on the reverse strand, counting down.
TCGCTGTGGACGCGTTATTATTGATGGTTTGCAGTCCTCTAGAGATACTCAGGCAGCCTCTTCAGCTTGGAAAAAACAGGCCGATTTGGGATGATATATTGAAGCTGATTACTATTATCAAATGGATATTCTAAGAGCATTAAGATATTGAATATCTTTGAAGTATTATTACTAAACAAATATCCTAAAGAGTCTAAGAGATTATAATATTTTCATTGTTCAAATATATTTTGTATATTGAGAGCCTATACAGTACCTCAGATCGGCCTGTTTTTCCAAGCCGAAGAGGCAGCCTACACTTACACTATCTTTGGGGCGGATACAGTACAGTAGCGATCTGGTGGGGTTATTCAACGCCAAGTTAGCGGCGGTTAAGCTGTATTTCCATTTTGTTTCTCAGTTCATACACAGAACCTTGGAACAATTGATTTGTCTTCGTATCCCTCCACCAGATCTGTGGCGTCTAAGACGTAACTTGAATATTCGGCAAATGCTTCTCGTCGTAGAAATGGAGCGCAATATCGCGGAAAACGGGTTGTAGAGATAGTGGCATCATATCATCCTTTAAGGTCTATTCATTTCGGGGAGCATATTATGCGATGCGGCATCTACCTGGGTATTAACCGGTCGATAGGCGTGAATAGCCCGAGAGATGTCCCTACGGCCTAGAAAAGAACTGTATCTGCAGATACCATACCCCTGAGCTGTGTCGGACAGTGAATAGCGGGAACTGTCGTGGTTCGTTCTATGTATAACCTGCCGAACAATCTACAAAGGCCTTAGCCATAGACTTCAAGTCCGCTAACTCCGTCTGTATTACTTTCCAGCAACCAAGACGGTGTCAAGCTTCGACGTTGTCAAAAGACTCAGTTCCCTGTTTGCATTTAGTGTCATGTTCGAACATTCGGACAGGAAAACATCATGTCCAAAATCCTCGTCGTAGTCAACGCCACTGGGCAACAGGGTAGTTCTGTCATTGATACCATTCTGAACGATGTCGATCTGAAAAAAGAGTATTCTATCCGGGGAACAACACGCGACCCCAGCCAGAGCAAAGCCCAGTCACTTTCCGCTCAGGACGTCGAGATCGTCAAAGCCGACGTCGACGATCTCGCTTCACTCAAGCAAGCCTTTAAAGGCGCCTATGTCGTCTTCGCCAACACCATAACAATCTACGACGGACATACCGTCGAGCATGAGCGTGCCCACGGGCGCGCTCTAGTCGACGCTGCGGTAGCAGCTAGCGTGCCATACTAATTCTCTACGCTTCCTAATTGTAGTAAGATATCCCGCGGCAAATTCCAGCACACCGGACACTTCGACGCCAAAGAGGTAGAGCAATATATCCGCACTCTTCCCATCAAAAGCGCATTTTTCTCCCCCGGTTCATTCATGTCGAATTTAAGTTCAAGAATGAAGCCGCACCCCTCACCAGCCGGGAACGGGTCGTACATCTTGGCCAATTTCGTGACGCCCGAGACGCGGATCCCGTTGATTGATACTGCGGGGGATACGGGGAAATGGGTTGCTAGTATTTTGGCAGATTTCCGGAGGTATGAGGGGAAAGTTATCTGCGCTGCTACGGCGTTGTATTCCTTCCAGGAGGCACTGTTGTACAAGCGCTCCAACACGAAAGGCACATGCACTTAAGACTGACGACTGGCTTGACGAATCATTTTAGGAAGAAAGTCATTATTGCCTCAAATAAGTATGTATGCAGGCAAAATACCATGAAAATAGCATATAAGCAGAGTAAAAGGATGCTAGATTGCTAAGTTCCTAATCTCCTTCCTTTCGTACGATTTCCATTTCTTATTTCCAAAAATATTCAAAAACGCACGCACGTATGCCGAATCCGAACCTACAACTCATGCATCTTCTCCGTGCCCTCGGTCTTCTGGTCCCTAACTGGTGACTGTTTGCCGTCATCGCTCATGTCTTGCAATATCCTATCTAGTCCCACTTCTCTCCTAACGGCCTCCATCCTCTCCAAGTCACCTCTGCCCACACCTTCGCTTCCGAAGACGAGATCCATTTCTTCCACTAGAGAGCTGTCAGTATTCGTTCATATGAAGGATAATCTTATGACTGAATAAAAAGAATAACTTACATCCCAATCTGCTCGTCTCGGGCACGCCCCACCAGATGAACGCCGCTCCCAAATATGTCAACAACCCGAAGAGGATATAAGTACCATAACTGATAGCAGTCAACATATCCGGCGTGACTTGACCAACAATGAAATTGTTCATCCAGTTACTACTAGCACCCAGCGCGATACCATATGGACGGTTCGAAAGGGGCCAGATTTCAGCGACGAGAATCCAAGCGCAAGGACCCCAAGAGTAGCCGAAATGAATAACAAAGAGCCTAAGTTTGTGTTAGTTGAAATGCACCATAGTGACGAAGAAAATGAACGAGAGAGGTGGGACATACCAAACCATAGCGACGGCAGCCCAGCCTGCAGCTTTGTGCGTTTCCCATTGATCGCGGTTCTTAGCTACGATGACAGCAATGATGATGTGACATGTTGCCATGCCGATGGCGCCGATAGTCAAGATGGGTTTGCGACCGAGTTTGTCGATGTAGAGGACTGATGGGATGGTGGCGAGGAACATGACGATTCCGACGACACCAGTGGCGAGAAGAGAGACGGTGTTGCCGGAGAGACCAAGCTCTTTAAAGATAGTGGGAGCATAGTAGAGGATTGCCTGATGGAATGTTAGCATTGATTCTTTTGCCGAATGTTGCGTTGCAATAAGGTCAAGAAGGCCCGAGAACTTACGTTAATACCCGTCCATTGCTGGAAGAACATAGTGACAGTCGCTACGATGACTCGTTTGAACATAGGTTTCGTTCTGAACAAGCTTCCAATGGCTACGAATTGCAACTTGGCAGTATTCTGCCAGCTCAATGTCTGCAACCCGGGCCACAACTCGGCGATTGTTCTCTTCTCAAACAAACTCTGAGCTTTGATCTCCAAGAATTCTATCTCGACCAATTGATGATCCATGGGTAGACCTCTCAATCTCGCGAGTACTCTTCTTGCCTCTTCTTCCCGTCCATGATGCGCCAACCACCTAGGACTGAAGGGCATGAAGATCATTCCCGCAAACAAGACCAGAGCAGGGAACAACTGGAGGCAGATAGGTACCAACCACGAGGCATCAGATTGTGTGCTGCCGGTTCCTCCAATATAATTGGTGCCGTAATCAATCCAGAAGGATATCATAATTCCAGCGCAGATAGCGAGTTGCTGTAGAGCGATCAAGGACCCTCTGACTTCTGGCGGTGCTACTTCCGCGTTGTACATGGGGACAATCATACTGAGGGATCCAACACCCATTCCAGTGATGAAACGGCCACCGAGGATAGCAGAGTGTCCGGCCGAAACAGCGGTTGCTTGGACGATGACGCCGACGATGAAAACAGCTGTTTGGTTCTATTATTAGTCTTGAACATGCTAGCCCATTTCCTTCTCAAACTCGAGATGAATAGGTGGAAGAAGAAACTCACCAGTAGCGACCAAGATTCCGTATTTCCTGCTGAGTGTTTCCGCCATGAAACCACTCAGTAGTGTTCCGAACCAAGCACCAAGTTCCAAAATACTGGTCAACCATCCCTTCTTACTCTGGTCTGCGGGATTATTGCTATCATAGGAGCCCATATGAGACATGAAAGAGTTCATTGTCAGTACACCAGAGAAGACTCCCTGGTTGTATCCCTATCATGACGAAAACAGTAATTAGCACTTGTCACAGTCTATACATATATTGGAGAATATTCTCAGGAGAGGGCCTTATTTACATAGAGTAGTCCACCAATGCAAGCAAATAGAGCAATGCTGAAAACACGGAAGTTCTTCACCAGAGCTGCAGGCCCACTACTGCCCATGAGCTGCTGGCGACGTTCCAGTGCCGCATCATAGAGACCGTGGACGGGAGCTCCGCCTGGCATGATGAGATTATTATACTGGCGAAATCGATTAAGACTGTGTAAAAGGACAAGAACAGAAGAATCGTTGCAACGGTAGAGAAACAGCAGTAATCGGGCTTTTCATAGCATTTCTGAACATATACCCAGTAGCTTCTGGATCCTCTTCCTCGCAACCCGCGAATCCTCTCTGCATATCGCAAGCAGTCAGCATAGCTCCGGATAATATGTTGGGTAAATGGAATGGCAAATGAGAGGGAAGTGCTAGGAAAAGTGCGCTAAACGACAGCAAAAAAAAACGCGGGATGTGGAGAAGCAATAACCCCATCGTCAACCCCGCATTCTGGCTAGGGCTTGTCGTGTGCATTTAGGCTAAAGTCGGATAATGAGGTCCGGACAGGGAAGGCAAATATATCACGATGTCACTCATGAGTTTGCATACACATGACCAATGAAGTCTCAACCCAGTCGCAAATTTTACGAAAAAGGCGGTGGCGGGGTGGCATCGTGTGAGTCTGTATTGGTGCGGATCGCCATGTATACGATAAACGGCTTTGATCAGACCAATGGTCGGGGAAGGTGATGTACTTGCAGCAAGGGGTTCAAGAAAAGGACCGAGAGAGAAACGTTCAAACTGCCTGGGACCACTACTAGCGACATCTGGACTTGCAAGCACTGTACGATTCTTCCAGTCCTGTGCAGTAGGTCGTCCAAATCCCTGTATCTCGTGAAGCTTGTGAGTTCCGTAGCTTTGGTTGATGGTACTATGTGCCTAAACATGATCCGAATTACCCATACTGACAAGATCTGGACGTAAGTGGAGAGACGATGATGCTGACCGACTTCAGGTTTTCCCAAATAGAAGGAGAGTGACCGCAAATTATGCTTAGCGGTCAGCCAGGGCATCGAACACGCGAGTTGCGTAGCTAACCGAGAGGAAACAAGTATAAGTATATTGAATTTCTTGCCGCATATCTAGACCATCATTGAGCACACTCGAACTTCGTAAATGTGCCCTGGCGTCAGAATCTCGATGGTGCCATGACAAGGACGTCTGCTTAATCATACTATTCGACCACAAATTGTGGAAGCGGTCGTAAGATGCTTTATGTATGTAATTGTATGTATGAAGAAAGTAGTGTAACAAAGAAGATGGTAAGGACAAACTGCGTGGCTAGCAAATGGTTTTCTGATATCGGAAGTAAGCACATTATACTGTACGTGAAATCTCTAGGGGTAGTCTGGTGTAGTAGAGAATGCAGTCAGCAATTCAAGTAAAGGATGTTTACCGTGTAAGTTGCCCTACATACCGTTCTCTTAAGGTAGCTGTTATTCAAAGATTATTTGGCTTGTAGACCACTGCAACGGCACACATAAAGGGTTGCTGCGAATTTGAATACATTTTATTATGTCAGTGCCTGCATACATTGGACTCATCAGACGAAGATGTTGCGGTACGTAGTATGATGAGTCTTGAGCAGCGCAAAGAGGCCCGAGAATGACGGTGTTTTCATAGTAAGTTATTTCAGGGGCATCATTGATCCGGAAAGCGCAGTCGCGTTCCAGTGGAAGTCGTTGGTTCTGCGTATCTGCTCTTCAGTAGTAGAGCCTCACACTCTTACTCAGACACTGGTCTGAAGATCACCACACTATTACAAAACCCCTCGAGACTTTGCCACACGAGTCGAATTTCCCACTTCCAACCAAGGCCGTCGACCGTATTCGTGATCTTCCGACTCTAGGTCACATCTTTTGCAATTAGTCCTCCCACTTTTGCCATCCATGTCAAGTTGAAATTCAAAGAATACCTCTCAACCCCATTTCTGAACTCAATGGCCGGCTTCTCGCGGCCATTGCGTGATAGTGCAACGGGGGAGGCATGTGCGTTTTTCTTCCATGATGCTTTGATTTCTCCCTATCACCAGCGGGACTGTCCCATTGTAGGCTCCCCGTTTTCCGATCTAGGGAGTTGCGACTATTTATCGAAACCCGATGATATCAGCAAGCTTCTGAATCCTTCTGGCTTACCCCAAACATGACCAAGCGGATGGGCACGGTATATTTCCAAATTCTGATTTCGGTAGTATATCTGGAGTCGCATTGAAGACAAGATCTGACATTCTCAAATTACAGACCAAGTAACGGTCCCGGCGGCTGTTGGGCATCTCCAACTGGATGGGGGAGCGAGCATTGTGGGGAAGCTTGATCGCTCTACAGCGGTACAGGTTCTTCTGCCCGTCATCAGAGACACTGTGATGAACTGTGGATCGGCATGGTGAAGATGAAGTCTCGATAAGATATCGTGCATCGTCTCCGATATCTTGCATGCTCGGCGGCAAGCAGTGACTAGTAGATGGCCTGCGTGAAGGGGCCGTCAGCAAGGTTTCGATTGAAGGATTAAAGCATAACGGGGTGTGCTTATACAATATCTGCATACCCATGTCTGCTTTCTGGGTCAAGAGTGAACATTTACTCCATTGCTACCTTCTCCCACCATGGTCTACTCTGTCCTGTCAATATTTACCCAATGCGGCAGAACGTGCATCTCTCCCGCAGCATCAACATTGGGGAAGCACAGACCGCCCCAAGAACCGTCCGCGCTCATCCCACCAACGGCCAAGAAGCACACACTCACATTACTCGAGAGTCGAGACGCGCAGCAGCAATCACTGGCTCCGCTATTTATGCTCCATTGGATCGTAGAGGCCAGGTGACATCAGGCGTCGATAGGACCTTCCTCGGAGAATATATTGCATGATTGCCTAATCTGGACATGCGGGTTAGTTGCTGGTGAAGTTGACAATGGTTCCTTGACTGAATCAGTTTTGTTGCACGTCGGTTTTATGTCAAACATAACGTGGCTTGATTTGCCTATGCATTGTCATGTTGGTGCATTTTGGTGTGGAGTTTGCTGGGGAAGTGCCATCTCGAGTCTGTTACTGGGTTGGACTTAGTCAAGGAGGATTCTGTATGTTGGTCATGGATATTCTATCATTGGTAGATCAGAGACAAGATGGGTGAATTTATTTTGATAACTACTACAGCTCGCGTTATTCAAGAATCATCCAAAGCTGGTGCGGAACAGAAGTCTGGTCCGCATAAGGCGAGAAATATGAATGCACTTATGAAGTTATGAGTACTTTCGCACTGCTAACTAAGCACAACGCTTAGCTTGATGCTAGTAGTACGCGTCTCTTGGAGTGCGGCTCACGTTCCCTACACGTCTACTATCACCTATGTAAGTCATACCGGGTCTAATCTATCAACAATTGCTAAGGTTTCCTGCTCTTCCTCTTCTCCCCTCCCCTCCCCTCCTCTCCTCTCGTCCTCAAACTTTCCACAACCCATCGAGCTCATGTTGCATCTTTGGCAATGGCTTGATGTTCACGCACGCTTCCGCCGAGTATCAATAATTCCGGCCCCTAGAAGATAGATACGGAAACTAGGCTGGATAGTATTTCATTAAATGGTCAGTGAATGGCTCGTAACGAGTTCTGTGGGTTTAACCTTTAAACAGTGGCACTAGCTATATCATTCAATAGGATATATTATGCTTGATTCTTTCTAAAGGGCAGGAGTAGGTCATTCATCATATAAGTCTAGTCTCTTGTATTAACTATCCTACTTGAGTACACCCGTAGGTCTTGCCGTACGAGCAATTCTCTCCCCTAGCCATATTGAATCAAATCCTGACGAGTTCTCAAGAACTTTGAAAGTGTCCTGTCATTATGAGAAAGTATTTATACAATGAAGGCTGTGTTAGGAAAGGGGTAGGACGACTCTAGAACCAGAAGTCAAGGCCATTTCATAACAGACATGCGTATATATAGACGTAGGTAACGCGAAGACCGACAGCTCACAAAAACGCTAGACCCTCACCTTCACAAGAACTCCCACGAACTAGAGCAAGTCCGTCGATAGGAGATACAATCGCAAATGATTTGGTTAGCACCATAGGGAAACAGCCCCTGTTACAGTACCGGCCTTGTGAGATGATGTCAAAAGGCAAGATGTGACGAGCAACGGAAGGTAAGTAGGACTTTCTAGGTGCATGGTCACAAACAAAAAGTACGGCACGATACACATATCAGACTGTTTCTATTCAAACCACCAAGGCATCTAAGCTCCATTTACAAGAAATCCGACACGCAAAGGCACAAGGAGCACTCCATCTCGCTATCCAAGTTATCACATATCTGCAATCACACTTGCTGGTTCGAGACATCTCAGACCTGTAACTTCACAGATGAGAATTCCTGCGGATAAAGACACTACAGTGCTGTCATTCAGCTAGCACTGTATGTGTTCGTATCTGCTCCTGCATGCAATCAATGTGCAAAGATGCGATGTGATATGAAAGCGCAATGTACTGAAGTAAACATTGTATGAGAGATAGAGGTGTGTACTGTGACGGACAACCCCAATATCATGTATGACCGATGAAGGTGTGCGCGGAGGCAAGTCCGGCCATGTAAATCGTCAAAGTAGTATTGCAACAACACGATATGAAGAGGAATGAGTGCTAAATATCCCTCAAAACACCGAGGAAGTCGTTTCAGTAGGTAGTATCTATCAGAACTCTTCAACGTGGAAAAATTGTTGAGGATCCTGCCTACTCCACCAACATACAGCAGCCTTCAATCGGAATATGTACCTCATATCTTTTTGTTCTCTTCTCATTGAACGTAGATCCAGTTCCCCTGAGGCTCTGTGAATCTACACTACCTGTATAATCAACACGTTTTCCCTCCTTTCCCACCCAGTCCGCGATCCCAATCCTACCATTCCCTCCCACAGCACCTACGCCGTGATCCTCCCACTACCACCTCACCTCACCCCCACTCCACCACCACCGCCGTAAACCCCAAACCTTCCACAAACCGATCTTCGATCTTACTCAGATCCTCTGTATTACGATATGCAACACACACTTTATCTCTCGTTCTCTTATCTCTCACCACGCAATATCAAAATCCTGCAATGGAGACTGGACGACTGATCCAGTTTCGCATTTGCGATCCTTTCTCGTGTTTCGAAACTTCGATTCACGCTCTGTGGTATGAATGAGCATTTTCTCGTACGAGATGGGGGAATGGGGGGACGACGAATAGGATGGGTTACGGAGGAATGAATGGAGGGAGAGATACCAGTGCATTGGATGGAGAAACTGCTGGGGAAATACTGTGCCGCTAACCCACTGACCTAGTTGGAGTTGGAAGGCTGCGCTGATGTGTGTGCATATACATGTAAAGTACGAGAGAGATGAGATTGAAGAGCCAATTTGGGGGGTACATGCAGGAAGAGATAGTGACTTGATAATCAGAGCATATTAGCTGTGAGTGTACTTTAATTTCATGTATGGACGTATGTATCTGGAAGTCCCCTATACAAACTCATCAACAAATCTCACCACCAACACACCTACCTAGATACATACCCTTACATCAAAGTAGCACCTTCCACCCAGCACGCCGGCCATAATGCAACTCTCCAGGCCCTACGTCCACAGTACCATGATAGCGAGCATAAGCCACATAATGTACCAGGAAGCACATAGCATGCTCGGACAGGAAAACTCCAGAAAACCAAGCACGATCCTCCTTTCCAGGCTTTCCTCCATGTTTCGCCTTGGCACGGTACGGTAGCACGGGAAGGAAGCGTGAGGTAAGATGGAAGAAAAGAATACGCCGCACCGCACGAAGCTGCTCTCTACGTTTCACAGGCGACCGGGCGGGCTGTGCGTGCGTATGCAAGACATAGCAAACACACGACCGGACCTGCAGAAGTTGATCTAGGCGGCAAAGAGCAACAGTGGCACGCTCTCAATGGCTCAAAACGGGCATGTGATATACCTATCCATCACAGATTATTTGTGCAGCACATGAATGATTGGTATTAAATGCATATTAATTAGACGCCGGAGAATCTTGTGCATACAGCAATTGAGTTGGAAGCGCTGAGTGTAGATACCATACCGTACCGAACCGAGTCACGAGCAAAGCAAACGGGCCCCCTTTACGGCCAAACAACGGGCGGTTGAGTAAGGTGAGCAAGAGTGAGGTGGCTGGAATTGGGAATCGAATGGCTGATATGATATCGGTTCGTATCGACAAATGCGCATTAGTTCGATTTCCACTTCCCCTTCCTCTCATCCTTCCGTCATGAATATGTAAGTTATTGGTAAGTTAACCCCCCCATGCCCATAACATCACCTACCCAAATCTAGATTCCTCAGATCCTGAGACAGCCGGACCTTCTCGAATGTCAACCAATAGCAAGCCGCGCCTCGCTCCGTTTCACGCGACGCGAACCTTGTTTCTAGTGCCTGTATCAGAAATTGCATTTTCTGTTTTTCGGATTTCGGATACCTGTCGGCCAATCGATTGGGGAAATTTCCGTCACCTCACCTCGCTAGCCTCAAGACGGCGGCGAAGCGCTTGGTATTTGTTGGGGAGGTTATAGAGAGGAGAGATAGATAGATGCGGAGTCGGTAGATAGATACTAGTGAGCAGAACAGAAAAGTACCCGGTTGGAGAACCTGGTTCTGTACGGTAAGTAAATACTAACCTCTATTTTCGGGATCACCGCATGGGCTGTCGTACACAGGGCCAGTAGGAGGACGACAGGAGAGAAGAGGAGGAATTAAGGCCATCCAGTACGATACCAGATACTTCTCTCTGGTATCTACAGTACAAGTAAGCTCATATATGCAAGTAAACGCTCGGGATTAGATGACTGAAGCTCGAATGGGTATGAATCGTCGCACAAGTCACCATTCCATTCCATTCCCACCTCACGCGCTTATCTAGCTACGTAGATAGGTAGATACATAACCTTACTGCAGTCTGAAGCTGGCCAAAAGCAAATCTCGGGGATTTTGTTGCGAATAAGGTGGGAGGGAAAAGCATTGGTCAAGAGAAAAGAAGATCTTCTTGTTTTTTTTTTAATTCCGTTGAAAATATTATCGCGATATTAATTTTAATTTACGACGGTAGAGGACCGATTATGCGGTCGGGGGTGCAGCTTGCTATGCTATGGATATCACTCACACCGCTTGTGCGATTGGGGGAATGGAAGGAAAAGAAAGAGAGAAGAAAGAAGGTCTAGAGTTTGACGTGACGTGACATGACATGACATGGTATGACAGGGCACCTGGGATGGAGGGAAAGAAACATCATCATGATCATGATCATGGTCCAACTTCGCAGTAAACAGCCAAGCACCTTGCTTTGACGTGACGATGGGGAACGTTGAGAACGAACGGGGCATCACATCATGGCTAGACCTGGCCGCATCGGGCATATTTCGTGCAAAGGCGTTTCACCATGACGATCAAACAGGTACGCAGCTCAAGGCCTAAGCTTGAACGCTTCCCCGAACCCGGGCAGGTATTCTTTTTCTTGACGGCTGGGCTGGAGATACAGTTTACGCAGGAACCGATTTGAGATACGAGTAATCCTGCCGCGGAGCCGATCTGACAACGGTAAGAGAGTCCGCTGTTGCTGACTTGGGAGTAAGATTTGGGTCCTGGGCTTGATTGGGACAAGCTATGCGAATGGGTTACGTGAGGAGCGAGTCGTAGGATTTTGGAATTGTGGAGTTCTCTATGCATAGGCAGGTAGGTGCTAGGTAGGTACTTGTGACAAGGTACATCCTGTATATACTTTTTGTGCATAGCAGCTAGTTGGAGAGAGAATTGAGGGGTCCAATCTCATTAATGCCGCTATTACAACGATGATTAATGGTTCACATTACCTGCTTGCTCATCGGGAAGGTCGAGAAGGTTTAACTCAGCGTTCACATAGCATCATCGAAGCCCGAAGATCACCATTCTGATTATCACTAAAACGTGGGAAATAGATGAAGACATGAATCGAAACCCTCCGCCACTGAATCATTGTCTAGCCCGAAATGCAACCCAAAATCACAGGCATGATGGAAATAGCAATGGCATGGCATCCCGTCGCAAGCAAAGCGAGAAAAAAGCAGGAGCCGACTAGTTAGTCCGTCCAGCCCGGTCTCGTTGCATGAATCTCGCAATGCTTGTGATGAACATGTTTATGGCGCTACCTTCCCTCCACCCGAATGGGGACGAAGCAAGGCCGCGAAAGCACACAAGTTGCGAGGGGGCGAAATCGAGGCGGCCATTCACTGCGTTGCAATCGTCAACGGCACGCACGCATGCACCAAAGGTCGTCACGAATAAGCGTACCTGCATTTCTGAAGCAAGCCGAGATCCCCTCAGCGTCGTTTCATGTTAAGAGATGTACCCCCTCCTTCGGGCACCACTTGGCCTGGAGGCTGGGACATGTACTCTGCATGTAGGTAGGAGTGGGACTCGACGGGGCGATGTTGACTCGCGGGCCAGAATGCCCATTTTTGATGTCGATGTCACATCACATCGTACCCTGGGTACTTGGACCAAAAGCAAGTAGGTGCTGGTATCGAACCTCCGCGGAGCGCCAGCTTCCCCCATTCTGGGACACCGTGGCTAGTCGAACCGTCGAACGAGTAAATATACTCTTGTTTCAACGATTACCCAAGAGGGGAACGCTCAGGTCGCGCCCCCGCTCGTATGCAGAGGCATTTACGTTCGTTTTCGAAGCTTGGTTCTTTCTACGCTCTCGGCCGCTGGCATAGACGGCTTCGATGACTAGGGACACGCTGTCGGCATTTTGCCATCACCGAAAAGTCCTAGGTAGAACCTACATGCGGCTTCGCAATGAGGAGGACATTTTCACCTTCTCGCTGCCCATCGATCAGCCGTACACGGCTATCGCATGAATCTTCTTAGCATAGTCCTTCGCCTTCAGGCACTGACGGGATCATCTGCGCTTTGATATCGAACGACCGCCTGTGATTGTGAACCCTCTTTTCGCCTCCATTCATGAATAATACTGCCGTTCGCGAATCGCGATGCCCCCTCCTCATACTCCACCTTCTGCTCTCCCTTCTTCCCTCACCCACCAAAAGCCTGCTATCCCAGCCGTTAGCTCCCAAGTTCAAGAATAGAAAAATCTCCTCCTCTTCGACCTTCCCCATTTCCACGCTCCGAGACCCCAAGCGGGCAGCACTAGCCCCTTTGGTGCAGTCCAGGGAAAAACACACCTCCGTTTGGAACTAGCATCTCATCATTTGGTAGCACTTGCGCACTAATGTAGGTACGGCCTCCACGCCCCCTGCGTACAGCAGAGTCACTACTGTACGGCGTGCCTGCGTCCTTTGTCAATCGTCATCATGTTCTTCCGAGCGAAAGAGCCAATTTGCATAGGGAGGAACCACAAATATCGGCTTTTTTACCGGTGGGTGAATGCGGTAGTGCGATGCAGCGCGCAAGGTTATGCGGAAATTACATGTCGAATGGGGAAGAGGACCGGGTCCAAAGTCGGCATGAGAGACTGCCTGCATTTGCTGGTTGACATAATCATGTGAACCCCTAATCAAGACATTTGGGTAGATACTAGATAGATCATAGAAGACCGTAAGAAGGGAGCCAAAGCAAAAGAAAGAAACGAAGGAGCGACGTTCTGTCCTCGGGGATATGTTTCGAGCATTATTGGCACGAAAAAGCGTTATCGTTGTCGTATATGATAATGCTGTTTTGCTTAATGTTGATCGGAGGAAGTTCTAGAGTTCGCTGATCAGCCCCACTACTCTAGCCTGAATATCCTAAAACACAAACTCTGTTTAATCTCCTTCTCTCCTTCGCAGAGCGCAGCGCTGACCGATGGGAGCGGGTGTGGTGACATGGCTTGCCATGTATGATTCGCGTGTGCTTTGCCTCGCTCCTGTTCACACCTCGCTCTTACTTTACTGTGCCCTCTCGCACGAAATACATACATACATACGTGCATGCGGAAGAGAGACCGCAGAGGAGGAGGAGGAGGAGGGATGCTGATGCAATGGTAGGTAAGGGAAGAACTAGAAACAAGCGCCAGGAGCAGCGTGCGCCGCGTGCGGTCATATCCCTTGGTTGGCGTAGCGTATCTTTTCTCAAACATGCAGGCCCTGGTGAGGTGATAACGTGCCATTCTGCTCGACACGAGCGACAGGGGGGTTCCGAAAGGGAAAGACATCTCCTGCGCGGGAGTACCGCCGCTAAGCTCAAGATGGATCGACGGTATGGTGTGGTGCCGGTCAGTGTGTGGGATTAGGTCATGGGCGGTAAGTATCGCATCGTGTCGGGCTTTGCTAAATGTTCTCCGAAAGAGCGAGGGGAGTAAAATAGCATTCGATGCGATACGATGCGGTATGTGGGTGTTGGGTAGGGGTTAGCTACGGCGAGTACTTGCGGGCTGCACAACGCAGCCGGCGGGTAGATTGTATTACAGAAGGGCAAGTATTGGTTGAGAAGTATCGAAACATCAACAACAGATGACTTCTTTACAGCTGGCTAGAGAAAAACACCAACCATACACGTATAAAGGCGCGCAACTTGTCGTGGTTATTATTATACTGGCTGCCGCTGTAGTGATTTTGCCCAATAGCCATACAACGATGCCCTAGCGGTTATTTTCTGGAATTCGCCATGTTGAATGGCTCGCATTGTACGAAAGTACATAGGGTACATAAAGCTGTACGGAAGTACTTGGTGCCGCTTTGTGGCATGAATAAAGCTACCCATCTCATCGTCCAAGAATAACGTCGACACTAGGACGGCATTAAACCGAATCAGAGCTCATCGGATATATTCTATTGCCCATCTATGCCTAATTCGAGCAGAAATCGAAGACATGTTACCTCAACAAGAAGGCACATCGGTTCGGCTATCTATGATGTTTCAGGGGAACATCTCGGGATCATATTCAATAACGTTAAGGCCACAGTGGATGATAGTTCTTCTCGCTGGTATGGACGGAGGTAAGATTACATAGCATAGACGACTAGAAGGAAAAGAACATCCACTTTGCGATTCACTCTCGCTTCTTGCAGCCGTTTAGGTGTTAGGTAGGGGAACAAACGATTCACTTCATCTCTTTTTCGGGTCGAAGGAAAGGGAAAGGAAGAGGGAGTGACTTAAGGTTAGAACTTAGAAGGAGATGAAGATGAAGAAGTAATCCGTACTGGCTGGTATATACTATACCCTGCCCTGTCCAAGCAACCTTTTGTGGCCGACCAGACCATTCCCCAACCGTTCAACAACGTTTGACCAGTACGATTCAAGGCCCTGGCTAAAGAAATCAAGAAGCTCGAAGCGGCGAGATTCCAAAAAAGCAACAGCACGACTCAACAACGCACGAGTATTTCCCTTCGTCGTGCTTGGTGCTGGGTGCTTGTTCGCTCTCCTACCCCCCTTGTTTGTTGTTGTTCTCCACCCGAGTTGAGGGCCACTTGCACCGTACCGTACCTTTCGGCGGCCCATTATTTAATCCCAGGGGCTAAGAAAAGAATTGGAGCCAGCGAGTGTGCGTGCCAGAGCAGAGGGAGATCTCGTGCGTGTGCGTGTGCGTGTGCGTGTGCTTGTGCGTGCTGTGCTTCTAAGTTCGGATTACGGAGTACATACTGGTACATACATACATAGCCATAAGCTACCGTACAGTGTGCGTGCAGGAGGGAGAGCTATTTTGGAAAAGCACACACCAGCATCCAGCATCCAGCAT
>LLKJ01001519.1:0-11076 GCA_002242865.1 Clarireedia sp. CPB17 | reverse complement strand
TACCTCACTGCTCCGCCGCCCAATCCACACCACCCTCCCCTGCCCCTCGGAATTCTCACTCGGAACCACCTTCCCCCCGTAACCCATCTGCTCAGCAATCACCTCCCCACAACCACTTTCCACCCGATCCTCACGCGCGATTTCCTCCCCGCGAAACCCGATCCTGCGGGTATACTCCATATCGCGGGGCAATGGGGCGTGGATCCAAGGGATGTGATTATGGTGGGCGATTCGATGGATGATATGAGGGCGGGGTATATGGCGGGTGCAGCGACGGTGCTGTTGGGCAATAGTGTGAATGGGGAGGTGTGGGAGCATGAGTACACGGATCTGGTGGTGACGAGGTTGGATGAGTTGGTAGGGATATTGGAGGAAGGTTTCGTGGGGAGGGAATAGGAAGATACATGAGATGTGAATAGATGAGATAGAGTGTCAAATCAATAAATTTATTGTAGTGTAATATGTATTATCTAAATATGTAAAAGGAATTTTCGAAAGAAGGAAAGTCCATTAACTCGAAAAGATCAATCGACTTCATCCCACAACTCCTCTCATCATAACCTCTCCACAAACAGTATTTACATCGGATTTAGAAGCGACCAATTCTTGCTTCTTCAGATACAAGATCAGGATCAAGAATCTGACCGTCCACTCAACTCTGGTAAGCACCACTACCGCTCGGATCACTCGTTAAAGCCGTCAAATTCGCATTCCCCACCTTCAAATACGTCTTCTCCTTCGGCAGCGCATCCAGCGTACTATCCGGCAAGCCCAACGTATCCTTAATGACCTGTCTCGGCGTCAACGCCAACCACTGCGCCACGCTAATATCACTAAACACCGGCTGTTGCAAGACCTCCAAGAACACGACATCTTCCGTGCCCGTGTTCTCAATATAGTGCGAATTGCTCGCGGGGATGTATCCCACGTCGCCGGCGGTGTAGTCGAAGGTGTTGGAGGACGAGGGCGCGGCGTAGATGGTGATGCGCGCAGATCCTTGCAGGAAGAAGTTCCATTCGTCGGAGGTCAGGTGCCAGTGCATTTCGCGCATGGCGCCGGGTTGGATGGTGACGAGCGCGGCGGCGAAGTTGGTGGCGGCGGGGAAGGTGGTTGTGTCGATGAGTTTGACGGAGCCGCCGGGGACGGTGTAGGGTTGTTGCTGCGACCAGTGGTAGGTGTAGGAATCTTTCTGGGGGAGAATACCAGCGGAGCTGGTGTTGTTCTGCTCGGAGATGTTGGCTGGTGCAGGAGTGCCGTCGAAGATGTACAGTTGGTCTTTGGGAAGGTTGTCGAATGCTGAGACGGGAGTCTGCAGGTTCTTTGACAGGACGGATTTGGGGTTTCGAAGGAACATTTCGGTGGCGAGGAATGTACCATATTCAGTAAAGTCACCTTGGTCGAAGACTAGAAGGAACTCGCAGCCCTCTTCGAGAGCTTGGATTGAATGAGGTACTCCAGCTGGGAAGTACCAGACATCTCCAGCACTGATGTCGTCAATGAATGACTCGCCTTTCTCGTTGATAGCTGAAAGCCTCACACTGCCTTTCAACACCAAAGACCACTCGTTAGCCGTGTGCCAATGTAACTCTCTGTACGCATGCGGGGCCAGTCGCATGTCAACACCTGCCATTGCAGTTGCCGAGGGAAGCTGTCCGGTATTCTGCTGCCTCGCCCAGCCAGACGTCTTTCCAGATCCAAACTTGTTGTGACTCAAACCCATTGGCCATTTTGCTTGTGGCACACTTCCAGAGTCGGTTCCTGAAGGCGCAAAAGTGTCTGGATTCAATTTCTCGTATTCATATGTCTCTATTAAAGGTTAGGCAAATGCGGTAGAGCTAGAACAGTGCTCCAAGGATCGTAGTGGTTCTTTGACCAACTTCAAACATTCAAATCTGATCTATATAATGCTCTTTTGAGATAGCCGTCATCGAACGAGCAAACATCCCATCATCCTATAGTAGGATGAATGAAAGATAATCAGATTCGAGATTTTAAGTTGATCAATGAATGATTACCCCCCTGGTGGTGCACGAAAAGTACTTACGTGGTCCAGGATCTGTTTGACCGAGAGTACCTCGGACAGGTTGGGGGTTCTCAACGCTGTTGAAATCCAAGAATAGACCGAGATCTGCATCAGCCTCTTGACCGCTGACAAGTGGGTAGTCGGACAGGATGGCCGAATCGCCACCGGAGATTGGTGACGGTTGGACAATTTCACCTCTCAGGGAATCAGGACCATAGAGTGAGCCAGTCGGAGCGGTGACGGTAGGTACTGGCGCAGTGACTCCTCCCTCGGGGACACTTTGTTGGCCATATGACATCTGAGGAGCTGGTAAAGCGATGGCTGCCGGAAGCAGACCGGCAGCTACAAGAGCAGCTAATAGATGGACGAGTTCTTGCATGGCGAAGAGTAGTGGTTTGAGGTTGATCTGAAGTGCGGATGAGATGAGAACCAGAGACAGACAGCTCCTTTATATAGGTTCAAAACTCGCAGTCTGATCGTTAAGTCTTTCTGCCATCCTCTGACTTGTGCTATCTGGTCCGCCCGCATATCTTACCCGTAGCCCTGCATAAGACTTCTAGGTCCATAACAGAGTGTAGTAATACTGCCTACCCTACTACGGTATGCATCGAGTAGTACGGTGAAAAATGAGCCACGCGCGATGACGTATGAACATAGGATGTCCTCGACTTGTAGAATTCCCTGCATACAAGTTCTGCTAACCATAAAAGCCAAATTGCTCCTGCACATGTTGAATAACAATGAATTGTAATGCACTGTAACTTATCATGCCGTGCGCCAAGAATAAACTGCACGATGTATGTAGATGTTCCTATTTCTACCGCCACAGACAGGGTTTTTACCCCAGTAAATCTCATGAGAAGAAAAGCTTGTTTGAAAGCCCGCATCTGCGGGCAGCTATACTTAAATGGGTCCAGAGTATCACGTTTTGTCCATACGAGTAATAACAAACACAAACAGCATGCTGGAGAAGTGGACTACCACATGTACCGGCACGCTAACGGGTAAATTCATAATGGCAATTGGGATTAAGAAGCAGAACTTCTCCTAGCGCAACCGTTGAGGATCGACCCTCGTCAAGAAGGATGATCGAGAAGTTAGTCTTCTAAGTACCAGCCTCGTTCCGCATGTCACTTGGTCAATGTCTCTGCCGGCACGGAGCTTACAAATCGGAGGCGGGAAAGCATCCGACGTGGGTTCATACGAGGAGGTCTATGCGAAGCATGATGTCGAGAGCCCTCGTCGTCGTCCCGACTGGCTTTAACCGATCGGTAAGTTGGTTGCGTGGAAATAAGGCTGGCCGGGCAGAGTACTGTCAGCCCAAAGGGTTCTTGGCATTTCTTAACTCGTGGGGTAACCAGGCCCCTGGAGCAGTAGTTGCGCGAGCCTCGTACCCCAGACCTGAGACTCGGCGTTCGGAGTGTATACTGCTGGGAGAGAAAAGATCTTGGTGGAACAAACGGGTATAGCTCGGCGTATGATGTGAGTCTGGTCGAGAGTAGGACGAAAAGAGCAGGAGAAAGAATTACGTATCAATCGAGCCATTACCTACGTACTAGACTTGGGCGGACTGACTCGATGTCGTTGGAGCACAAGTTCGGGTTAACGTTGACTTGATCTCGGGTCCGTTTTTGATGTGCACAGCTGCAGCGCCGTTTACTCCGAGATTCGCGTAACTCCCCCACTTGATATTCGCGTAACGCCACCTGATATGCGTCGAGGTGGATGAGCTAGACCCGCGCAGAAATGCTTACGTTGTCGATATATTCAACCTTGTCGCCTTTCATGCAGCAAGCCAGAACCCAGATGTAACTCTACCCCGATAGCCAAGGAAATGTGTAGTATTGTCGCCCGTTTGGGATATTCCAGCGAGCGGGGTACCTACAAACCCGGTCCCTACATAAATACCGGTACTTCTAAGTTCTAAATGCTTCGAGCACTTGACTTCATAGACTCAACCTCTTCCTCCCCTATTCCCATCTTGGCTTGAAGCGAATGGTCTGCGCAAGCTCTCCGATACTTCCGATTTCTCCAGGACTTGTTGAACTTCAGATTCTACACGTCAAAGTCCTATACGAACGGCAGACTGGCACATGCATCTATAGCCCAGGGTATCATTCATTTCCTTTCCAAACCCTTTCTGCGCCGACTAATTTAATTCGAACCAGAAGTGGAACAAACGTTATGTCAAAGTCTATAATAGTAAAACGAAGATGACCGCGCGATTAATCCAGCGTTGATCGTCGTTCTATCTCATAATTGACGGCATCATCCACAATTGCTGCTACACTCTTACTTTCTCCACCCCAGTGTTTTAGCGATTCCCTCTTTTTCTTCTCCGCTTTCTCAATCGCTGCAGCCAGGTCGCTGTAAGAGTTATTAGTTGACTGTAATGTATCAAATCAATGGAGACAGCCTACCCAATATGGGCCTTCGTGACGTATCCTTGCCGTTCCAATTCATCTGCAAGCTCCTCCTGGTGATTGTCAAGGAGGGAGGTATTGGGTACAACAATGAGCGGCAGGCCTAAGCGCATTGCATCTAAGATTGTCCCAGAGCCTGCATTCCATTAACTTAGCCAAAATCCCAAGAGCAATTGGCTGAATTAAGACTTGCCTGCATGCGAGATGACAATGCCTTCGGACCTAGTTCCATTCATCCCCTGGCAGCTGCGCATCTCCTGTCCTAGACCAGATCGATCAAAATCAAACGCTTCGATCTCAAGACCGAAGGCAGCATCATCTTTTGGGCGCATAGCATCAAAATTGTCTATCAAAGCACCAACTTGTAATCTGACTTTGGTATATCCTTCTTTGACCAAAGTCTGAAGCACCAAAGGTGATAAAGTCTCCGTAATAAGGGCTTCAAATCCAGCTGTAGCACCAATAGTAACAAAGGCTTGTTTTGCCAGTGGCACTTCTATCCGGTTCTTATGGGCCATATTGAAACACAAAACATACAATCTTGCGGAATCAGCACGACCGCCCCGGCTTCAACTGCATAGCAGATGAACGATCTGAATGATTTCTTCAAACACTCAGACTATAGATGGAGAAACGACAGGTTCTCTCCGCTGATAGGAATAGAAAATAAGTGCTCGTGAGCTGATAATCAATAGATATTACAACAGTCTTTAGCCCTATGTAGATGTGATTTATATTTGGAAGAGTTCGGAGGAGGTTCGGATTATTATTCGCGAACAACGGATTAGTCGTTATTCCGAAGCCGGCCGTATTCTTTGACGGTCGTCTGGCGCTTACTAAGGTCAAATTATTCGCTTTGGGGTGATTTCCTCTTGGGGACTCACATATTGGAAAAGCGCAATCTCCCACAGTCACGATGGCTACGGCTCTACAAAGCTTGCGCATGGCAGCTAGATGCTGCTCGTGCAGAGGCTTTGTATCTAAAAGTTCCAGCAAGCCAATGGCCCGACGGAGGATGTTTTCCACCACCTCAACGCAGTACAAACTCGACCCAAAATTCAAGCAACTCGACGATGAAGCACCAGATCCTAGGCTTTTTGACGAGGAAACGGATGAGATGCTAGAGAATGCGGGGCATAAATACTCGACGCTTGCGCCTCCCTATGGATTCGACGAAACAGCCAGGAAGAGGTTAAAACCCACGTTTTTGAACTATGGAGATCCAGAACCTTTCGATGAAGAGGACAGAGAGGATGACGACGACGATATCTCTACGTTGGGACATATGGAGTTGGAACAGGTCCGGGAACAGAGGCACTATGCTCGATTGGCAGCTTGGGAAATGCCAATGCTATCAAGTGAGTTCTGGTCTAGGACTGGAGCTCTGATGAGCCTCTCGGTTTGAAAGAAAGTGCTGATATACGGAATAGAATTGGCGAAGCCCTTCGAGCCACCAACAGCCGATACACCTTTGCGATTCAGATACACAACATACATGGGCGAGCAACATCCGGCAGAAAAGAAAGTTGTATTGGAATTTTGTCCACAGGATATGCCTGACTTGACGGATATCCAAACAGACAAGCTAAGGAAACTGGTGGGGCCGAGACTCAACCCTGAAATCGATATCGTTAAAATCAGCTGCGAGATGTTTCCATCGCAAGCTCAAAACAAGCGCTATCTAGGTGACTTGGTCGAATCATTATTGACAGAGGCAAAGGTATGCATAGCAGCTCTCACGATATGGGTTTGGACTGACTCCTTTAGACTGGTGACACATTTGAGGACGTCCCTCTAGATACGCGGCATCATGTGTTCAAACAAAAACCCACATTCCCAGTAGAATGGAGGTTGACGGACGAGAGAAAAGAACAATTAGAGACATATCGACAAAATTTACTTACTATAGATGCGCAGCGAGAGATCGAGGGTCAACTAGTAGATGGAATCCAGATCATTCAGCAAGCATTGGCAAAACCTGCGGCTCCAATGGAGGCATTACCAGAAATGGTCAAAGCTGGTGGAAAGCGGGTTGCCATCAGGAAGTAAAGCATCTGTAAGATAATGTAACTACATGAAGATACGACGAATGTAAAATGTCAAAATGTGTAGCCGGCACTGTGCGTCCTGTTCGACTCAGATGCTCACGGACCATTGCTTTTATATTGACATGTGAAGCGAAAATATACCGATATGATGAAGGGATCCCCGCATCAGATCGAATCCTTAATGGATATTATCCCAAAATTTGGCTGAAAACGTCCATCAGGTCCATATTCTCCATCAGAATCCCTTTTCATTGACGGTAGCTATAGTTGCCGATTCGGTCTGATATTCATCCGTTCTGGAAACCCTTGCCAACAAAGATCGCGGGGCCTCGGTTCCTTTTGCGGAGATGAGAGCTTGTGTGTGTAAATCACAATCTCGGACGTCCTGCATGCAGTAATGAACCATTCCAGTTACTCCAACAGTTAGAAGTTATATGTATATCAACGACGACCTCTTTCTCTTCGTCCTCGTCACTTTCCCATTGAACTGATTCTTTGTTCCACAAAACATAATCACCATCTTAAGTCGCGAGCCGCCCAGACAACACACGACCTACACAATGTCGACTAAGGTAGCTCCATTTGAGCACACCTCAATTGAGGCCATCCCAAGCATCGCAAAGCTCTGCCGCGACACCTATCGGACACAGAAAACAAAGCCCATCGAGTACCGCCTCACCCAACTCCGCAAGCTATACTGGGCTCTACACGATAACACCGATGCGATAGTCGAGGCATGCAAGTCTGACCTTGGCAAGCCTGCGTTTGAAACCAGTCTTGCAGAGGTGGATTGGCTCAAGAATGATATAGTGTTCATTTGCGACAATTTGAAGAAATGGATGAAGGATGAAACCGCACCGGATATGCCTCTTATGAACACTTTGTTCAACCCAAGGATTAGAAAGGAGCCTTTGGGTGCGGTGTTGGTAATTGGCGCTTTCAATTTTCCAATCCAGTTGTCGCTTGGTCCTCTAATTGGGGCTATTGCTGCGGGATGTGCGGGTGTGCTGAAGCCGTCGGAGTCTGCTCCTGCTGCGGCGATGGTAATGAAGAAGATGGTGGAGGAGGCGCTTGACCGAAGCGCATACGCGGTTGTCAATGGAGCAATTCCTGAGACTACGGCTCTGTTGAACGAGAAGTGGGATAAGATCTTCTACACAGGGAGCGCAACAGTTGGGACAATTATTGCGAAGAAGGCTGCGGAGACTTTGACACCAGTTTGCCTCGAGCTTGGTGGAAGAAACCCAGCTATTATTTCAAAGAACGCGGATCCTGCCCTTGCTGCCAGGAGAATGTTATGGGGTAAGACTATGAATGCTGGACAGATTTGCGTTGGCCAAAATTACATGATGGTTGAGAAGGAGATTCTCCCAGCTTTCATCGAGCAACTCAAAATCGCCATGAAGGAATTCTATCCTCAAGGCCCGAAGGCCAGTCCTGACTTTGGTCGCATTGTCAACAACAGACAGTTCCACCGAATCAAGAAGATGCTTGATAACACTAGAGGCAAGATCTTGATTGGTGGTGATGTTGATGAAGCAGAAAACTACATTTCACCAACGGTTGTTTTGGTCGAACATAAAGATGATTCAATGCTGGTGGATGAATCTTTTGGGCCTCTGATGCCCATCTTAGCTGTCAACAGTCTTGACGAAGCTGTCGAGACTGCTAATTCCGTTCATTCTACTCCGTTGGGATTCTATCCATTCGGAACGAAGGCAGAAACTGACAAATGTAAGTTTTATTTTCTCCGCTTTGTTCTTGCTTCAATAAACTACCTTCTCCGTCAAAATACGGACGCGGCCCTCTTCTTTGGGAGCTTTAGAGGAGGCCTACATTGCACACTGCCGATAAATGTGCTCCTCTCACTGCACCTCCAAAGTTGGACGATTTCCCTGTTATATCTGTGCAATCTTTCACCAAGCGTCTCCCAAAGATCCTCTCACCTCGACATAATCTACATACAAGACGATCTGACAATCTGACTAATACCCAACCAGTACTCGGCCTCGTCACCTCAGGCGGTGCCACAGTCAACGATGCCTTCTTTCACGGCTCCATGCCCACTCTCGCATTTGGCGGCGTCGGCGACAGCGGGCAAGGATCCTACCGCGGCAAATCCTCCTTCGACTGCTTCACCCACCGTCGCTCCGTCGTCACAACCCCCAACTGGATGGAAAAACTCCTCGCCGTCCGCTACCCACCGTACAGTCCCGCCAAGCTCGCGCAGTTCCGCAAAACCAGCGCCAAGAAACCAAACTTCAACAGAGAAGGAATGGAAATCAAGGGCGTGGGCTATTGGGCCGGCATGCTATTCTCATTGGGTGGTGAGGGTGTCAAGGGCGTGCTGGCTAGGTGGGCGCTCCTCGCTTTCCTTACTTATGGTTCGAAGAATTTGTGGCAGGCTAAGTTTGGTAATGGATTGCCTTCTTATTTGAGATGAATAGTCGGATTAGTTTAGGCAATATGTTCGTACTTAAGGCGCTTGGGATGACGGGACAAGTTCTTGGGATGCAGCGAGCCTGTCTTTACCCTTCTGTTTTTCCTCTCTTCTGTATGGGTTTGCGCACGCAGAGCAGACAGATAGCCAAGCCAAACAATGAATAGTTCCAATAAGCCAAGCAAATATGCGTCACTGTTTTTCACCTTACAAGACTCTTCACTAACCGTATCCCCAACGCCAACCCCATAGACGCACGCCGAAGTCTTAATTCCGGACTACCCAAGTGACGTGCAGTGAAGTAAGTCGAAATGTTGCATATCTCCATACCTTGGTATTGGAGATAATCTTGGTATTACGTTACGATCCTTAACTTTTCGCCGTTGCCAGCAGACTTATTGCTTGGTGACTTGGTGATTAACCCGGAATGGGCGAGATAGGTAGCTTGGCTCGGAGTAGGGTGCTTTTTGTTGCATGTCGCGTTTTCTTGGTTGTGTGGTCTTGGTTTCACAGATTGTTTCTTGGGAGGAGAGATGGATGTATCGTTCCTTCTTGGTATGTGTAACTGTCGGTGAGAGCGGAGAGAGATAGCAGATAATAATGGGTAACGAGATGGGTGGCTTTCGCCAAGAGGTTTGGGTTGGCTGGGCAGGGGACTTTTTTATTAGACTTTTGGTCTGTGAGTTTATTGGGTAAGTTACTTGTTTTCCTTTCTTATCTTGGTAGGAGGTGAGTGAAACAAGTACCAACATCGAAAAATCTCCGCACGGAAGGCTGTGATTCGACACACGGATCTTCCGACCACTCGAGTAAACTTCTACACGTGGGCCCCTCTACTCCAGATCTCCGGAGGCAAAGATCTAGATAGAGTGGAGCAGATTCGTACGCGTATCCGGCACTCACTCACTCATGCAGGACGGAGAATTGCGGGAAGCTCGCTCGCGCAAACGAGTCATGAAACAGTAATGCTTGGGGGTCTGGATATACGGTTTTTGGTTTGCTGTATTGCAGGCTACGAGAGACGAGGAGCGTTTGTTGCATGTCGAACGATAATGATAGGGCTGGGCGAGAATGGTCGCGCATGGTGATGGATAAGAGGTGAGAGGGGCTCTGGGAG
Source organism: Clarireedia sp. CPB17 (assembly GCA_002242865.1). NCBI lineage: Eukaryota > Fungi > Ascomycota > Leotiomycetes > Helotiales > Rutstroemiaceae > Clarireedia > Clarireedia sp. CPB17. Next base: position 1,025 of record LLKJ01001519.1, on the reverse strand, counting down.
CGAATTGGTAGGGAAGTCTGCGTGCGAGCTGGTAGGATGTGCTGATTGATTGATTTGTGGGTGGATATACGTGAGAGACGCTTATGGGCCGTTTTGAGAAATGACCTTCACTTGGCAATGGCCGTAGGTAATAGATGCTCCAAAGTTTGGAGGATGAAGGTGAAGGTTTTGAGTTGAGGGGTTGATTGTTTGGTGTCAATGTGGAGATTTTGCTGGGAGAGCTCCGTACGTGAATGTTGACGCAAGTGCTGTGAACACTGGATGGTATTCTGATTCCAAGCTCTCACGAGATTCGAGTGATTCCGTCTTTGGGTGGTAATCAAAGTTGCAAAGTGGCCATATGGCATTCTGTGCGTTGACTTCTCAAGCATGGCATTAGGATTACTTCAATAGTGATCTCATGCGGTGGTTTAGATAGTTCTGATTCTATTAAAGTATAGGCATTGAGCCAGGACTAAATGGACCTGCTCTCCCGTAGTATAGAGGTTCTGGTGTCATCTTGATGGGCGAAAGGTTCTGTCAGGGATGGGACACACTTAAGTACGGAAGATACCACAGGAGTTAATCAATTGTACGACAGACGGTCGAAACGAGGCCGTTGGGCCGTCATGAGGGCATTCAGAGATTTAGTTAGCTTCATGTAGTCTTCATCATCATCATCTTCTTCTTCTTTTCCTTCCATTCACAGCATTCAACCACAGCCTGTAACACCGCCTCATTCAAAAGTCGTCCCTATAAAATGAGCTCATTTACACCCCCACCAACCACAACTTACGAGTATCCTGTTCTTCACTTCAACTATACAGATACCTATATCTATACCTACACTGTACAAACATATACATATACACCTACATATACGCCTGCACATATACATACAATGGGCTGGAACAACATCCACAACCGTCTGGACGCCGGCTTTAGCTGGCTCGGCGGCGACAGACGAGCATTCGAACGCTACAACCGGCGAAGTGCAGCCGAAGACCAAGCCCGGAACCAGTATGTTTCATTCCCCCCTCCCCGCC
>LLKJ01001516.1:0-10715 GCA_002242865.1 Clarireedia sp. CPB17 | reverse complement strand
TCCTCCTCTTCTTCTTCTTCTTCTTCTTCTTCTTCTTCTTCTTTACTCAAATACAAGTGCGCTAACACCAAACCCTAAACTAGTTCTTTCGCGCAATCCGTCTGCATAATAGGTTACACACTCTTCCCACTCGTCATCGCCGCGCTCCTATCCGCACTGGGTCTGCATATCATCCCCAGAATCCCGATATACATTGTGCTGGTGCTCTGGTCGATGGCGGCGGGTATCAGTATCTTGGGGGGCAGTGGGGTGTTGAAGAATAGGGTCGGTTTGGCGGTTTATCCGCTCTTTGTGTTTTACCTTATATTGGGGGCGTTGTGTTTTATGAGCTAGGGGTGGGAATTTGGTAGGAGAAGAGAGAAAAGTGGGGAGGAAACAATTGAGCTGAAAATCAAATAAAAGAAACTGTGGGTTGTGAGATTGAAAATGGAAACAAATGCGTGTATTTTTATAGATGGATTGGTGATTGATCTTTGGGGAAACAAGATGCGGAAAATATTTGTTAGGGGAATGAGATGAAGGACTAGCAAGGACAAGATGCCTGGCATGATACTAAAAGAATAGTATGCAATTGCCAATTATGTCTCGCTCAGTTTATCTCGATGAAAGACGATGGTGATGACGATGTATAAAAGCTGCACTGTCTACTCCCTCCATCTCTTCCTTTCTCCCTTTCGTCCATCTATCTATCCTTCCCGTCTGCTTCTCCTTCTTCTTCTTCTTCTTCTTCTGCATCATCTATCTTGCTTGCACCGGAAAGGAACTCCTCTATATATCTATCTTTACAAACTCTACAAAATTATACATATCATAAGCTCTGCTCCAACTTCTTCGCCTTTTTCCCCAGCATATACCTCTCTTTCTCCTCTGCATATTTCTTTTCTTTCCCTTCTCTTATCTTTTTCTCTCTGTTTTACTCTTAGCCTTGTTCTTGTGAAAATGTGTGACTACTAGGTTATATTCAAAGTTATATTCATACTTATATCTACTGTTTATTTCTTCCTACGCTATTACTCTTCTTTCCTCTCGAGGCTTTCCCTTTAGATGCTTTTTCTATTCCTGCTCCTTCTCTTCTCTTCTCTTCCAGCTTCAACCTCCGCAGACTTCGATGCCAGAATTCCGTGTATATCCTTCTAGGTGTTTGGATCTGAAGATAGCAATTACTAGTAGGGGATTGGGTGGTGGTGGTGGTGGTGGTGGTGATCACAAAGGGTTACGGGCTGTAGATTGTAGCTATTCGGTCAAAATAGGATACAAATTGAGATGAGCCAGTTATTTCTATCTAACGGGGCAAAGTAGAGCTTTATACAGATCTATCTTATTCTCCTCAATTAACTTTTCTACTTAGATAATATCCATATAAATAATTCTCTCCTCTCGCCGCATTGAAACCTACTCGAGAATTACAACATAGCAAATAGCATGTAAAACCCAGCCATACGACCAACGCTACACCTCACCCCCAGCCCGCTCTAGCATTCATGATCGACTGAAGTCGACCTACCGCCAACAACAGCGCGTTATGTGCAAGACATCGGAATCATCATTCCAAGTGTCAGATCCTGATCCCATGTATCTGCAGCAATAAAATTTGTGTAGCTTCGGCATCTCCACCGTCCGACAGAGTATCGGCTTCTATTCACTAAGAGACAACAACCAAGCCATGCAGCGGTTCTGCGGCAACGAGAGCAAAAGAGTTGATATTTAACGCACGTCACCACATAGTATAGTATAGCATAGTGCTCCTGAGGATCCGATATCATACCACCACGACTCCAGCGCTTCGAACGCTGGGCAGTGGTTAGCGATCTAGATCAGATCACCCGGCTCGATGAGTTTGATACTTTAATGTTGATGTCTTCAAGAAAGGTAGGATCAATCTCTCCCTTGCAAATGAGATACTTTATCCTTCTTCTCCTCGGCGTGGAGGGTAGGGGTGTCTTGATATGATGATTCTTCATAGGCATCACTCGCTGTCCACATTTCCGACACAACCGCCTCTCTCTTAACGCAAGACTAACGTCTTTCTCTCACACATCACACATACCAAACTCGCTCTCAGAACCATTGTTCGTCGCTCATCGGCGGCAAGACCAAGATACAGTTATCCTCACATCCGCAGTGCAGGGCAGGCGGCCTACCATACTCCACAGCAAAACGGATGGTGGGAACAGAAATTAGAATTCGTGCGGATGAGCTGGGGGGTGGATATGGATAGCGATCCTCCCGCGTAAAAGTATCTCAAGCTACCCCTTCTATTCCCTATACTGTCTGATCATCCGTCAGTCTAACCTGTTCTATTCACCACCTCTACTCCCCTCTCCAAGCACTGATGCAAGTACATACGATACATGTTGACAGAAAAAGCACGAAAGGGAGATATGGAGCGTGAGAACCGCTGTCGGGACACGCGATCATGGGATATGTATAATGCGATGTGGTGTGTTCGCAGCGGACGAGCCTGACGCGTGAGCGGGATATGTTGATGTTTGGTGCGATTGCGATGGATGCGTTGAATGGATGGATGACTGAAGATAGACATGGAGCAGCAGAGCGCAACGGTATGATCGATTGGACTAAACTGATGAATTCTATGCGCGTGCCTGGAAGAGCAGTTTACATTTTGGCTTGACTGAAGATTCGCTGTGCTTTGCAGTTCTGGATATTTTGACTATTTTCAGAAAGGGGGAGAAAGGAAAGAGAGAATTGGTGGCACAAGGAAAATCATCTGCTTGGGGACCTTGCTTGATGGTATTTAAGTAACCGTTTTTTCTAGTCCGTTAGCTAAGTGTTGCTGGTGCGGAGCACAAGAATCTCTGTATCAATCTGGTCTGAATGCAATGCGAAAAATGAAATGCATACTTTGCTGCTGCTGCTGCTGCTCTCAATGATCGTGTTGTCTAGACAGCAAGCTTTTGGCAATCATTGACTTCTCGTCTTGGTTCTTCAACAGCGAGATATTCATGATCGTCATCTGAATGTACCCCTAATAAAGATCTGGCCTATACATACATATACCGCTTGTACTAACCTTTAAGATTTGGATATCAATCCCTCCTCGGTTGATATGCGTCGCAAAACTTGATGGATTGGCTACTTAATCGCGAGCTTCGATTAACGCGATGACCTTGGCCTTGAGAGTCATAACAGCGAAACCCTCTCCATTACTAGACCCTCAACTCTCATCTAGAGAGTCGACAGATTCAGTCCTCTTCGCAGTAGGAACGATAGTCTTTCCCTCCTCACTTCCACTGGACGGCAAGTTTCGACATCTTGTCGAGGGCGAGCCGAGCAAGCTTCAGCTCATTCCCGCTCACTATTGATATACTCGAAATAACCATGACGATCGACAGCATTGCCAACAACCACCACCATAACTTTACAGCCACGTACAATACTCACGTAATTCTCGCATCCCGCATTCCGCTGCGCCTACCATCCCGAAATACCAGCTGTCTGGCAGCGGCGTGAATGGACCAATGCGAGTGCAAGACTACTATGTACTGTAAACTGCACCGAGCCGCACAGCGCAAACCTGAAGAAATTTCCATCTTCCAGCTATCATATAAATCCAAAATCTCGTAATAAAAATCTCTGGAATACGAATAAAGATAAAAGTAGAAAAATTCGCAAGGAATACTCACCTTACAGCATAGCCACACCTCCAACTTACCTATCCTATCCTATCGTATCGTATCCGCAACATGTATGCCGCTTGGAGACTGCGGTACGATGATTTATAGACGGGAAGGGAGCATATGGCATTTCCATTTCCATTTGCGATTGGTAGAGCTGGCTGGAGAGTAAGTCCAATAGCACATAAATCTCACTTCACCAACAGACAGGGGACGAAGATAAAGATATCGACATCCAGCGTCAGCCCCGGCTCCAGCTCTGTGAGTGCATGCATATGCGCGGCGAGAGAAGATGAGGCAAGGTACTGTTCTGCATACTGGCGCGTCCTCGACGAACGACAGATGTAAAATGCAAAGTGTAAGCCCTATATTAGTTATCCTGTGCCTCCACACTCCTCTCTGTTTTCCTGTCTTGTGTTCGTGCCTGGGTTGGTTCGTTTGTCCGTTTCACTCGATCTATTTCGTTCATTCTGGTGTAACATAACGTACGTAACATCTCTCTTCCTCATTCTCTCCGTGCTTCCCTCCCCACCCAGCCAGTATAATCCCAATCGCTCGGGTGGGGTGGTGTGGTGTGGTGTGGTGTTTTATCTCTACGCTGTCCCCGCAGGTCGGTCGGTCGGTGGGAGCGAGTGTAACCATACATATTCTAGAAATAGTAGTCTGACTTCCCACGTGCGAGCAGATAAGTTTAGGTTTGCAGATAGATTGATTGGTGTGGGCCTTGCTCGGTCGGAGAATTGAGATAGGGAGAGATAACGGGTTATCAAATATGGAGACTGGAGGGTGGGTATGGGTATGGGAATGGATGAATGGGTAGAGGAGATTGGGGGCGGAAAGGGTTGGGATTTGGATGGGGATTTGGAGGGTGAGCTTCCTTTGGGATTGGGATTTGGAGGGGATTGGGTGAATGAATGGTTTGGGAGAGATGAGAGGGACAGAAGGATAGATATCCAGGATGCTTTGACGGATTGATGGATGGAGGGATTGGTGAAGAGTGTAATTGAATGGAGTAATATAATAGGTTATCCAACAGCTGCGTGTGTATTACTTCGATACGTAAGTTACTGGATAGCAGATCAACGATACAATGCTTCGTACGCAGAGAAGAAAGGAACAAAGACATTCATTGTACTTAGCGTACGTACTATGTAGGTACTGTGAATACCAAGTACTGTCCTCCACTATAGTGAGCTCTCCACAAAAGATACTTAGATACTTAATAAGTAGCAACTGTAAGATTATCATGCTTACTCTTGCTCCTCTCATCCAGACATTGGTTTCTACAAGGCGAAAAATGAATTCGATATAAAGTTAGAAGCGGGATTGTACGTGATGTGTACGTCAATAGATACGAGGGTTTAAATAGTCCAATGGTTTGGGTGGAAGGAAGTTGAGTGTGCATGAACACACGAAACGAAACGAACGGATGGAAGGGAACAGGCGAAAGAGGCGAGGAAGAGAATGGATGGATTGCTGGTAGAATTCTCGTATCGGATCGGATAGTGACAGAATGGCCAGATGGGAATCATGAGATGCGGTAGAGTTTGGAGGAGGGGAGGGGAGATGAAGGAGGTTATTGGTTTCATCGGGTGCAACGTAAACACAAGATAGTTCTAGTTGAGTCGTAGGTAAGTGGTAGTGGTAGGAGGGTCGATACGCTGTGAGAGACGAGGAGGCGAGAGAAGACGCTAGTCGTCAAGGAGGAGAGAAAAGGGCCGGATGCGATATGTGTGGTGTGTGGGACAGATATCCTTCCAAAAAGAAGCACCATCGTCTTCCGTTATCCGAAACATATCGCAGTTTGTCTGTCTGATGAGTGATCACGAGTATCAAATCGGGCCTGGGCACACGAGGTCGGTTTCCATATCTCTCTTCTCGACTTCCATTCTGTATCTATGATACGTTACATGGAAGACGATCAGCACACCGAAGCCCACCCGAAGCACAAACAATTCCAATTCCCATTCCCCAGTCGTCGTGTGTGTGCATTGTAGTATGCACGTTCTAGTTTTAACCGAACCAATCCGCAGCCAGCACTGTTACAAACGTAAATGTAATGCAACGATCCGACCATCGATACCCCCAAAAAATGAGCCGGATCCTTGCGTGTTTAGGACGGTCCCTTCCCCATACAGCACTGGGCTTGGACCATTAGAATCCCGGCGACAGGGGGGCGGTGCGGAGAACGGGCTATTTTGAGGCAGGAAGCTGATCCTGATCCTGGCGGGGGGCACTTGGAGGCTGCTGATAAGTCGTGCATGGGCCAGGGCGCCGGGCGGTGGAGTTGGAGTTGGAGTTGGAGATGGAGAATTGTGTGAATTTGTGAATGTGTGCATGTGTGCATGTGGATGCATGTGGAGTGGTTATGGAGACTCGAGTCTGGTGGGCTTCTTTGTCAGTAGAATGACGGTACGTACTGTACTAGTTGTATGGTAGATAATCTGTACGGTAGATGGATTTTGGTGGCAGATAAGATGGACGGGAGATAGGATTCAGTAACGGCTCTTTGAGTAGTGAGAAGAGAGTAACATCATTAGGAAAGAGAGCGACAACCGGACAGGGCAGATAGGGCAGATAGGGCAGATGCACGGCCAGTAGGAAAGTTGCCTTTCTAGCTAATAACCTAGACAGGATAAGACGGGCAACGAACGGTGAACGGTGAACGGTGAGAGGCGAAGTTGGACGTGGAGGTGGAGGTAAAACAGTGCAAGGTGAATGGCGAGGTCTTGGATCGATTCTACAGACAACACGAAGAGGCAAAGCTAAGATACGATGCAAGATACGCTGCTTCAGACCATGTACAGTACAGTACCACTGCCTTTGTGCCCAATCACCGCGTCGTTAATTGCCAAAAGAGAACAAGCACGAGCAGCAAAAAAGATTCCCCCATGCTTGTCAAAAGCTGAGGTGGATGTAAGCATTTGCCTCCGTCCGTCCTCATCGCTACCCATCCCTGCCCTGCCCACCTCCACTGCACCACTAGATCCGTACTGTACCTTGTCTAGAGAGCTTCCTGCCGTTGCTGCTGGGGTAAGCAAGAAAAGTATATCACTTTATCACAACCTCATTTTCTCACCTCTTGTTCTTGACTTCTCTTCTGGACTTCCACTTCCATTTTCCCTCTCCTCGCCCCTTCACCGTCCTCGATATTGATACAGACCTCCTCTCGGCCGGTAGAGGTAGGGGTACGATCGATAATTCACTCCAAATATCGGCATACAGCGTGCTCCTAATTTCGACCGCTCTTACGGAACGTATCTGATCCGCGTTACTCGTTCGTGTACGACTTGTTCGTCTCGTGTAATCTACGCATTTCCTGATTACATTTCGTCTCGAAAAATCTCGTTGACCTGTAGGGAAGAGGAAAACGAGAGAACAAGAGCAAACAGTGAATTGTTCTCGCGACGATAAACCACGTCAAATCTTACAACACTGTCCAATCCGAGACGGCCTTGGTCAATTCCTCATTTCCCTTCGAGTGAAAAATTCTCTTCGTCCCCGCCGTGTCAATCCAGTCCTCTTGACTTTATAAAAAACCTCCCTCCCTCGACTTTCTCTTCTCTTTCCTCCGCTTCTTCAAACAACCAACAACCCTTCTTGTGCGTTTGAACCGCCTCTGTCGTTCTCTTTCTAGGATACAAGAAAATACAGCACACGCTCGACTCTCCTCTCTTTATCACAATCATCTTTCTGTCCCGCGTTATTACATCGACAACTTCTCACCATGGAGAAGGAAGCAGCCCCCGGCCACGAGGTGTCGCCCGTCCAACATGAAGACATCTACGAAAATAAGGAAGCCAACTACCCCGTAGGTGACCATCATGTGCCTTTCGAAAAGCAGGGATGGAAGTACAAGCAGCGAAAGCTTTTTGGCTTCACCCTTCCTTGGTATGCTTCTCCATCGGTCCAACTTACCATGGTTGCGTTCGTGTGCTTCCTCTGCCCTGGTATGTTCAATGCCCTGGGTGGTCTCGGTGGTGGTGGAAAGGCGGATGCTACACTGGCCGATGATATGGTAAGTTCTCCTTTTGTTCACTTTCCAACCATCAAACCAAATCTCGCTCGAGTCTTGGAGAGTCATTGTTGCGGGGTTGGAGTTTGTGGCACGGCTTTCTGCATGCGAAACCAAATGTGCGTTGGGTGTGAATTTGTCACTCATACTAATATCTCCCTTTAGAACACTGCTCTTTACTCCACCTTCGCTGTATTTGCCTTCTTCGGCGGAACCTTCGTCAACAAACTGGGTGTCAAGATCTGCCTAGCCTTCGGTGGTCTTGGATACTGTATCTATGCTATCTCTCTGCTCGTCTCTGTCCATGCCAGTGTTGGTGGCTTCAACATCTTTGCTGGCGCATTGCTTGGAGTATGCGCTGGTCTACTATGGACTGCCCAAGGAACCATCATGGTCTCATACCCATATGAAGGTGACAAGGGAAAGTTCTTTGGTATTTTCTGGGCTATTTTCAACTTCGGTGCCGTCATCGGAGCTTTGGTATGTTCGAACCCATTCTTTACAGATATTTGGTGGGGGCGGAAGCGTCCTTGCTGTGCCGCCCTACCATTTGCCCAGCGTTGCTACGGGCTCCGTCCGTCGCATTGCCAAGGCGCAATCTCATATTAGGCTTCTTCTGGTCACATAACTAACAATCACTCAGATTCCTCTTGGTCAAAACATCCACAACACCGAGGCCGGCACCGTTAATGATGGCACCTACATTGCATTCATCATTCTCATGTTCGTTGGTGCACTGCTTGCCATGTGCTTGTGCAATGCCACTGACATTGTCCGACCTGATGGCACCAAAGTTGTCCTCATGAAACACCCTAGCTGGAAATCCGAATTCGCTGGTCTCTGGGAAACCCTTCGATACGAGCCTTTCATTGTTCTCCTCTTCCCCATGTTCTGGTCTTCTAACTGGTTTTACCCATATCAACAGAACGCTATCAACGGTGCCGTCTTCAATGTCCGCACTCGTTCTCTCAACAACGTCTTGTACTGGGGCGCTCAAATCGTCGGCGCTGTCATCTTCGGTTGGGGTCTCGATGCTGGTAACTTCCGTCGATCAGTCCGTGCTAAGGGTGCATTGGCTATTCTCTTCGTCCTCACCATGGCCACATGGGGTGGTGGATATGCTTATGAGAGACTCTATACCCGTTATTCCGTCAGCAAGGACGCAGGTTACAAGGCGGTTGACTTCAAGGATGGCGGAAAGTTGTTCATCGGCCCCATGTTCCTCTACATCTTCTACGGCTTCTACGATTCCGCGTGGCAAGGCTGTGTCTACTGGTTCATGGGTGCGCTTTCCAACTCTGGTCGTCGCTCCGCCAACTATGTTGGTTTCTACAAGGGCATCCAATCCGCTGGTGCGGCTGTCATGTGGGCTTTGGACTCGAGAAAGACGTCGTTCAAGACTGAATTCATCAGCAACTGGGCTCTACTCTCCATCTCCATTCTCTGTGCTGCCCCAGTTATTTTCATGAGAATTCAAGACCATGTTAGCGTTGAGGAGGATTTGAAGGGCACAGATGAGACCATTGCAGATGTCGTTCTTGATGCAAAGGCTAGTGACAGGAGCGATGTTTAGATGTGTTCATTTTGGCGCTTGATTTTTCATTTTTGTGTTGCATGACAACATGTGCATTGATTGGCATAGCTGGGCAATTTGGTTTCGCTTTTGCTTTTTCTTGCCTTTGCCGTTTGTTTGTTTGTTTGTTTAATCGATCGATCGATCCATGAAAATCTATGACTGATGAGGGGTTGGGCGGTCTGCGCTGGACTTATCTTTTCATGTCTTGATTTCTAAATGGATATCTGCGAGGGGAGGGTAAACGTGAATTAGCTCGAATCAATGGTTTGATATGATGGGATGGGATGGAATGGAATGGAATAGATGATACGATTTGTTCATGCTTTCGAAGAAAAGAATGGCAGAGGAGAGGGTATTTTTGTAAGATCTTAATTTACTCTACATTCATAATTTTTGAAACAGAAAACGAAAAGTTCGTCGTGGGAAATAAGAAGTTTGAAGATAAGTAATACTTGGCGTGTGTTGCAGTTTGATGATTCCATTTTGTGCGTTTTAGTAACGGTGTTTCTATATTGGTGCTATTTGTATAAACTTGTGTGAACTCCGCTTCTCTGAACACCAGAGCGCTTTTCGTCATTCTTTGGGTGTTTGAAGCCTGAAATATGGAAGGTAGAGAGAGGCGCCTATCCTGTTTTCCTCCAATGAGATGGGGAGGGAAACGGGGAGAAGAAGATGATGGGCCGTTTGGTTGAAGCTACGGAATAAACATACATACATACCTCTATCCGCCCAAAATAAAATAAAATATGTCTACGAAGATATACATATCCATCTTCATCCCCCCACCCACTCTTCTGAACCCAGCTTACTCGTCTCCCTTGCTATCAACTAGTACGTACGTACGTACCTGGGTAGAGTGGGTAGGTGGGTGAGTATCATCAGGATTGAATAGTAACTTAAACTGTGTCTTTTGAATTGTTAGTGGTTTTTTAATGTGATGTGATGGAGGAGATGGGCTGGAGGAGATGAGGGAGGATGGGATAGATGAGAGGATGGGATTGTGATGTTTGTATTAAGTTAAGTTGATTTGGGTAATTTTCAAAAATAGGAGAGTATGTAAGGTTAGATTGGAAAATGGGCATCTTTCTTATTCGATATAAGTTACGGCTTATGGCTTTCTCCTCACCTATATAGAATATAGAAATAACAGCTAATCACCTCCTCGCGTCAAAAGCATTCAAGCTGCAGATCTTTCATTTCAAACTACTTTTCAACTAACACACACCAAAACATCCCCCCCAATTCCTTTCCTCAACTAGTCCAAAACTCACGCGCGCGGAGCAAGTATAACGGGGAAATTGAGTTCCAAAATAGCTTTGGGGTTGTTCTTTAGCGGGACGAAATCCACGATCAGCGAGTCTTTGACGCCGAAGACGGAGTCGTTGGTGAGGTAGGGGTCTTTGCTGTCGAAGATTTGGGTTGTGAGGGGTTTGTAGGAGGGGTGTTGGACCTGGTTGGAGAGGTTAGAATGAGGGGAGGGTTAGGGAGG
>LLKJ01000145.1:0-12104 GCA_002242865.1 Clarireedia sp. CPB17 | reverse complement strand
CCCCCCCACTGAAGTCCCTCTCCCCCAACAATAGACCTAATACCAACTAACATCCTTCCAGAACATCACCCTCCTCAACATCTCAGGAACCTACCGATCCCCCGCCAAAACCGCAACACACATCCACCAAGCCGTGCGGGGAGCGTCTGGGCCGCCACGTATCGCGCTCCCCAACCCCGTCGGCGACGATAGCAAGCGAGTTTCTGTGGGGTGCTTGACTGGTCCTTTTACGACTGGGGTGAATGGTGCGGATGGGAAGGATACCGGGACGGGATTTAATGTGCAGCAGATTGAGGCGAATCCCGCGGGTTTCTTTACGGATGCTCATACGGTGCTTTATCATTTGGGGGCTGTGAGGGGGCAGTTGGCTTAGATATGTATGTTTCGATCTTCCCGGGAACGGGAGAGAGGTATCTTTGAGAGGATAAGGCGCGAGGTGTGGGATCATTTGGATTTTTTGATATTACCTTGTTTTTGGATTAGTTCTTGTAAAGCATCATAGCAGCAAATAATCCATAATCTTTACAAATCCTCAAAATGCCACACACTCAATCGAATCGCGGTATACGGCGCAAACGATATCAATCCTGCCCACCGGCCATACCCGGAGGTCGCCGGCCCTGCATCCAAACCTCCCACCTAGATAAGAGACACCAAACCAACCCATTGATCAAATCCTCTGAACTCAAACTCCATTTCATTACTCTACCTAAGAATAAAAATGCTCTACACCCACGCAACCCTCATAACCATCAACCCCACGCGCGACATCCTCCTCGACGGCGCCCTCCTCACGCACAACCACACCATCGCCGACATCGGTCCATCCGCCGATCTAATCAAGAAATATGCCAGTAATGCAGATCTCGAGGTCGTGGATCTACAGGGCCGCATCATCATCCCGGGATTGGTCAGCACGCATATGCATACGGCGCAGACGTTGCTGAGAGGTATGTTTTTTATTTATTTTAAATTTCCGGAGGTCCGGGGTGGTAGTAAAGATTGAGAAGAGAATGGGAAATGATGGATAGGTTTACTAATGGGGGAGAATAGGAGCGGCAGATGATTTGGAACTAGTGTCCTGGCTATGCGAGCGGATTTGGGTGTTGCAGGGGAATTTCACGGCCGAGGATGGGTATGCTGCGGCGAGGATCAGTATTGCCGAGATGTTATTGTCGGGGACGACGTGTTTTCTGGAGAGTATGGTGGGTGCGGTTTTATTCTTCATTTGTGTTGATTTGCGGAAGATGAATGTCTCTCTGCTCTTTGCGCGGCTGCGTTCGTTCCGCAATATTGCTTTTCGTTAAACTAAGGAGTGTCGCCAAGCTGAGGCTACATATCTATCACTGCACAACTGGCTTACACATAGCATAGTTCGCCGACAGATACGGCTTCGACGGGCTCTGTCTCGCCGTTCAAGAAAGCGGCATCCGAGGCTGTCTCGGGAAAATCGTCATGGATATCGCCACGTACGCGCAAGATTCCAAGTGGGCGATGCATGCGGGTCTTGTAGAAGATCGAGAAACGTCTCTACTAGGTGCTATTGACATGTGGGAGAAATGGGATCGCAAGGCAAATGATAGGATCCGTGTATGGTTTGGGGCGAGGACTCCTGGAGGGCAAGTACTGTACTCGGATCTACTGCTCGAGAGGTATTAACCATGCTACTGTAGGGTTTCCGATGCTCTGTATAAAGAAATGACGAGCATTTCCCGCGAGAAGAATATCCCTATAACCATGCACTGCGCCGAAGTCCGCGCCGATCGGGAATTCTTCGACTCGCAGAACCACACACCAATGTCCTACTGCGACTCTGTAGGTCTGCTTGGACCCAAAACAGTCCTCGTACACATGGTCCATCTGGATGATAGCGACATTCAGAAACTCGCCGAGACAGGAACTCACGTCGCACATTGTCCGACCTCGAATGCGAAATTGGCATCGGGAATCTGTCGCTTGCCCGAGCTGTTGGATTCCGGGGTCAATGTTGGGCTGGGGACGGACGGCGCCCCTTGCAATAATACGAATGATTTACTGCAGGAGATGAAACTTGCGGCGATTATTCATAAAGCTAAGAGTTATGATCCGACGATTGTGTCTGCGGAACAAGTCCTTGAAATGGCTACGATTAATGGAGCCAAGGCGCTGGGGCTGGAGGACTCGATTGGGAGTTTAGAGATTGGGAAGAAGGCGGACTTTGTGGCGATTGATATGAGGAAGGTGCATTTACAGCCGTACTTCTCGCCTGTAAGTGCGGTGGTGTATAGTGTGACTGGAAGGGATGTGGAATTGGTGGTTGTGAATGGGAAGGAGGTGGTGAGGGATGGTAAGTTGCAAACGATGGACGAAGAAGAGGTGTGGAAGGAAGCTATGAAGAGAAGTCATGAGATTGTAGAGAGAGCGGGACTCACAGAGAAGGTGAAGGGTAAGTGGGACGCATGGTGAGAAGTCATATGAAGGCATATGAAGGCATATGAAGGCGTAAGGGTAATTTTCTTTTAGCTATGGACGTGTGTGGCTTTGCTTCAACAGGTCTGAAGGCTCCAGTACGACTAGCAAAGATTGAACTAGCAATCATCACGATAAAATATCTCGGCTTAGAAAACGGAGAGGCTTCCATGCCTGTCCATATGAGAACGGTACCCCATCCATGAGATGTCAGCGTTCTCCAACTCAAACCACCGAAGTTGGGCACAGCTTCATGGCATCACTCCAAATCATCCTCCCAATAATGTAGTACTGAATAACCTGTTGCGAGGACAAGTGTTAAGTTAGAGGGTTCTGGCAAAAGCCAACATCGAGTGCCATCCTCCAACAAGAAAGCTGTATCTTGTTCACAGTACAGGTGTTGCTCGTTCCTAGTCGCTTCCTGCTTCCTTGTTCAACAGGGAGCTCAATTGGCACCCCTAGTCATCATCCTAATCCTCGCCCACACCAATATTACCGTCCCGCAAACAAATCTGTGATGCTAACTCGTCTTCCCGGCCCATTGTGTGTATTCTGCGCTCCTTCACTCGGTGCCTCAAATGCCATATCCCCATAATTTTCCAGCTTATCCTCCATCGCCTGCATATCGCTTTGCGTCTCCACTGTTTTCTCCCAGCAAGCCTTTATCAATGAATGATTTGTCTCTCTTGTCTCTTCATCCGGAAGGAAAAGACCTATGGGCTTGAATTCCTCGTTGCCATCTGCTTCCCCCTTCGTCGAGACGTGCAGTATGACAAACGAATCGGTGACTTCCATTTTAACAACGTCCCTCATATCCACTATTAAATTATTGAGACCCTTCCTATTAAGAACGACGATACCGAATTGTTCGGAGGCAGTGACTGGAGGCGACTGTAATTGGCACACGAATAACGTTCCTTCTACACCGGATCTATCCCATCCTGATTCGTGGTCGAAGCTGTAAACCCAACTAGATCCAGCTATAGAGAGTATGTCGGCAATCGATGGATTATATCTTCGGAGGACGGTAAGGTTTAGGTCGCTATTGGTACGAGGGGGTGGGCGGGAGATGTCTAGGAGGCTTTCTGAATCATAATCTGATGCTTGGACTTGTTGTAAATGAGAGGGACCAGCATGATTTTGACGTTGGCGAGGTTTGCGAGGCGTCATTTTGAGGAGGAGGTGTGCGAGAAAGAATAATACAGAGACAATGGTGGAGGGGTGTTGGGGGAGGGGTGTTGCGCCGTCGGCGGATTGTAGAGAGTAATTGGTAGTCGCAGCAGCACGAGGCGATTTGGAATGCGATCGCGTGAGGATCTCTTGTGTCTGAGGATTGATACAGCTGGCGCGGCTGAGGCTGACTATATTTAATCGTAACTCTTTTGAGTCGTCTTCTTGGAGTGACAGCGATGTCCTTGTGTCGTAGGATAGGTAGATTGTAGTGGAAGGATCGCAATATTTCAGCCGCGGGAACAAGCAATGTTAAGCATTCAGCAACTTTCAGGCGTTCCAGAAGCCTAAATTCCGCGATCCTCGAAATAGAACCCCACCAGCCACAAGCCACCACTGTCACTTTCAGCACTAAGTTGTTAACAGCATTGCAATCTTCAAACTTTGTTCATTCTTATTCGAGCAGAGTCTTCGCTTTCTATTCCATTCATTCCTTTACTTCAAATTCACCACAATTCCTCGCTCCAGATTGAAGATATATTATTGTATTCGCCGACTTCTCATCCATAATTCAGCCTAATCCGAGTACTGTACTGTACAACTCATCCTATGCCCACCCGTGCCACCTAATCCTTCCTCTCCGCGACCCTGTGCCTGTATCATACGTCATTTACCCCGGCGCTGCGAAGAATTCAAGAGCGAGCACGAGCAATATCCCTGGGGAAAAGAAGCGCACTATCAGAAATGTCGGGCTAAACTTCACGAGACTTTGATTCCTCCGGCCTTTCAAAACAAATAAACAAGAAAAATGGCGGCGCAAAGCGTGAGGAATTCTTTGGACGATGATCCCGTCGAAGTCGATTTACCCATGCATTCGAGTCCGCAATCCCTTTCGAAAGCTTTGTCTGCGCGACGAGCGGACTACACTCGACCACAAAAGATCAAAATAAAGATTGGTTCATGGAATGTCGCTGCTTGTTCTGGAACCGAGAAAGATTTGGCAGGATGGTTTGTGCAAGGAAAAGGGATCGACAAAAGGCTGGCGGGGCTCGAGGTAGCCAATGCGATCGACAAGTCTGGTAGTCAAGCCGATATCGAAACCGTTGAAGAGCAGGAAGCACGACGGCAGAAGAAACAATCTACCATACCGAACGGCGACGAAGGGATAATCACTGGAGGCGACGAAATTGGTCTATACGTATTGGGACTACAGGAAGTTGTTGAGCTTACATCTGCGAAGGAATATATCGGCAGAGTTTATTCTGATACGGGACCAGTAACGAAATGGAGGAAAGCATTATCAGAAGCTCTCCCTGAAGGGTACACTTTAATCGCCGAGCAACAAATGTCAGGTCTTCTTATGTTTATCTACGCTTCGCCAACCATTGCGCCTACCATAAGTTCTGTCAGTACGGTGAGCGTAGGGACCGGGTTCATCGGATATCTGGGAAACAAGGGTGCGGTTACAACGAGGATAGTACTTGGTGAAACGACACGCCTTGTGTTTGTAAATTCGCATTTGGCTTCTGGTGCGGATCCTT
Organism: Clarireedia sp. CPB17; assembly: GCA_002242865.1. Lineage (NCBI taxonomy): Eukaryota > Fungi > Ascomycota > Leotiomycetes > Helotiales > Rutstroemiaceae > Clarireedia > Clarireedia sp. CPB17. The sequence continues at coordinate 6,945 of LLKJ01000145.1, read as the reverse complement.
CGCATTTAGAGAGACGAGTATGGGACGTGTCGCAAATTCTACAGAGAACACGATTTGAGCCGATAAGCCGGAATGGCGTACTTGATGATACCCAAGAAGGAATTGGAGACGAAGACTTTGCATTCTGGTTTGGGGATCTTAACTTTAGGTTGGAGGGACTGCCAGGAGACGATATTCGAAGGTTGTTGATGCTCCATACAAAAGGAGAATATGATGTAGGGTCCCAGACAAGGAAGAAGCTCGAGAAGGAAATTGATGCCGAAAGTGGCCCTATAGTCATCAAGTCAGTCGACAGCGACGATGAATCTGAGGATGACCAGACACAACGCAGTAGTGGTACATTCGATCATGATGATGCGTCATCTGATGCTACGACTTTACCAGACCCGGATGATTTCATACAAGACCCTAGCCAAGATCCTGCCTCTCTACAAGCTACTATTGATTCTTTACTGCCTCATGACCAACTGAGACATGTTCAGAAATCAAAGAGGGCTTTCCATGACGGATGGAGAGAAGGACCGGTCACATTTCTTCCAACATACAAATATGATCTCGGCCGTCTGGGAGTCTTTGACTCAAGCGAGAAGAGGAGAGCTCCAAGTTGGTGTGATAGGATTTTGTATCGAACACGAAAGGATAAGCTGGAGCATGACGGAAAGCAGCAGGATGAAGAGTTGGCAAGAAAAAGAGATGCCGAAATGAAGGCACGTGGAATTGATCAAGCTGCGGATGATGAAGACGTTTTATTCGATTATGATCCTAGCGAGGATGGAGATAATGAGCCTACACCTACCGCCCCAACGGACGATTATGATGAATATGACGATGCGGAAGATCCGGAAGATGTGGGAGAAGAGGCTGTCTTGACGAAAGAAGGATACCTTGATCGGATACATCTTGACGTTTATACCTCTCATCAACGAGTTCTTTCTTCGGATCATAAGCCTCTGGCTGCTATATTCTCCTTGGAATATGATGCAGTCATTCCCGAGCTAAAAGCAAAGGTACAGCAAGAAGTCGCTCGAGAACTCGACAGGGCAGAAAACGAGGCTAGACCCGGGATAACAATTGTGGTCGACCGCTCACAAGACTCTCGAGAAGAATCACAAAACTCTTCTCGCCGCGAATCGGATAATGGCACTGGCGTTATAGATTTTGGTGAAGTAGAATTCGGCCGTCGAAAAACTCGACATTTGACGATTGCAAATACAAGTCAAGTCACCTCAACGTTCGCCTTCGTCGACAGACCGGGTGTTGAAGGAGAGGAAGATCGAATTGCGCCGCAGTGGATGAGTATCTACTGCACTGGATCTGATATGGATGAGGATGAGCGGATATCTAAGCAGACGAAACGAGAGGTTACGCTGGAGCCCGGCGATGCAGTTAATGCTACGTTGGAAGTTTTGGTGGACGATATTAAATCTGTCAGGGCGCTGAACGACGGCAGCAACTCACTCGAGGATGTTCTCGTTTTGAGAGTCACGGACGGAAGGGATCACTTTATTTCCATACGAGGAACATGGTTACAATCCTGTCTGGGCCGGTCGATCGGGGAACTCACGCGTATCCCCGAAGGAGGTGTACGAGCTTTGTTACCTCGACCAAGAAATGAACCTGGGCCACCTATTAACAGAGGCCAAGAAGTTTCTTGGTCTGCGCCTCGGGAATTGATCAAACTTACCCAAGTCGTGGATTCGCTCACCGATCGTGTCGTTGCTGATTCGAATATGCTGGAAGGTGTAACCATACCAAGAGATGCACCCGGATGGCCCTTCGATGAAAAATCCTGGCGGTTCAAGGATGAATCTGCAAGAAAGTCGTTACGAGCTTCAATTCTCCACGCATTGGACTCAGATGGAATTATCCACGATACTTTTCCTCCTGAGGTCTCAGCAGTTAGTCGATTAGAGGTCGTGGCTGAAGTTCTCCTTCTCTTCCTCCGGGGTCTAACAGATGGATTGATCCCCGCGAATTTATGGGAAAAACTAGAAGCGGACATCATTTCTAGAGGCGGTCGTCAACCAGCGGATATCGAAGAAGCGAAAGCTTGGGTTCTGGATGTGCTTTCCGCTTCTCCGCATCATAATATCTCGTTTGTGTTCCTTACATCGACGCTATCTCGGGTTGCGGGGGAACTTGCTCCGATACCGAAGGTTAGGAGATCGATGGATACGGCGTTTAGAGGGGGCTTTGATACGGTGAAGAGGACGTTGAGTTGGAAGGGGAGAGCACCGCCGCCGGTGGAGGATCCGGCTGCGGTGAGGAGGAGGGAGGTTAATCGGGCTTTTGCGGAGGCGTTTGTGGGGGTGGTGTTTAGGGGGAGTGTGCCGGTGAAGGATAAGGATAGGAGGATTTGGGAGGAGAGGAGGAGGGAGATTTTGGAGGCGTTTATTAAGGGGTTGGTGGGGATGTGAGAGTTGAAGTGATGTAATGAATGAAGGGTTCTTATTATTCTTAGCATGGGCGTTGATACCAAATACGTACTGGGCGAATGTGGCGCGATGAACGATTCATGACGGCGATGGGAGTTCTGGATAGAGGGAGAGGGAGATAGATTGGTATTAAGGTTTTACGTTATGATCAAGCTGGTGAGAGAATTAATGAATGATGTTATATATGGAAATTAAATATAAAGTTATGTCTGCACTGATGTGAAGGACGATGAAGTAACTGTAGAGAAACGAATGTACCGTCTTAATAGAGCAGACATGAAGGTTTCTGGGACGATTTTCTTTGTTTTTCTGCACGGTCCTGGATATATCAAAATGGAGGGAGACTTGCGCCAGCGGTGACGGTGGTTATGCTGGGATTGGCTGTGTTTGCTGAGATGTTGGTTGGATAAGATGCTGGGTGGGACATACCAGAACGGGTGAGGAGTCACCATGATATATGAGTATCATATTGCAAAATGTGTAAATATACCTTCATTTTAAGTACAATGGCTTTATATAATATAAACATATAAACCAACCTCAGAAACCCCCTTCTCATTCTAAAATATCGACGGATAGACAGCCTATCGAGAACATCATTCTGCTCTGCTTTTCCTCGAAGATGATTCGTAGCCTTATAACTCGTCAGGAATCTTCTATGAGAGTATAGAAAGGCTGCCAGCCTGCATCTTCTTATATCTCATGGACTTTTCAATAAGTTGGAGCGATATAAATAAAGTATTACTACTGATCACTTTCACGTGGTGAGTATATTCATAGATAGCCTTGCTCCTGGAATATAGTATCCATCATCTCAGGGTGTGAGGCTTTATCCGCAATGAGGCGTTGCTTAGATATAATCCAGTCTAATAGTCAACAGTTGATTCTATCATATGCTATTTATTCCAATTGGACTTCAATCATGTACCATATGTTGTGCACCAATATCGGGCCAGTGTCTATTATCCAACGCCTTACCCCTCATCGAGGCGTAGCTTACTTGCATACAGTGTCACTCATTCATTCTTATTGGATATCAACTATACCCATTATGTTGTGCACCAATATTGGGGGATATCAGTCGCAAAATCTAGGGCGAGTGCAAGCCTTAACAATAATTGCCGGTCCATATGAATAGAATGGGATCGTAACGGTGCGCAGAACTCCTCAAACGATATTCAGAGTTGAGGATCCCGGACGCTTGAATGTGGTTGTATGCGATATTCATTTCACCATGGTGCTTGAATGTGGTGTTTATCTTTCCAGATTCTCATTTCTGAATCACTCTCCAAATATCAACACCGATCTCTTCCTTATCTTGCAATAATCAAGTCCTAACCCCAATCTCAACTATCAAGCCCCCAGGAACACTCACTCCAACCATGAAACTACTATGTCAGCTTTTCAGCCGACAACTCAAAGCTCCCGCAGTTGATCGGCCCAAAAGGTAAGAATGGAAATTTTCCTCCGCTCATACACCAAAAACCTTGTATTGATAGTAGTCGTGGCAGTCCATCAACAGCACAGCTTGGTCCTTCGCCTTCACCAGCAGTCCAACCTCCCTTCGCTACTAATTGGTATAATCCCCACCAAAGCAGATTCAGTGGCATTGTTTCAGGGCATACGTGAAGTGAAGTATGCGTCGGCTGGGAGGTACTCCAAAGCAAGGAGGTAAAATAGCTCGGGAAGCAATATGAATTACTTCTCACCAACAAGCGCAACGCACTATCGATTCGGTGACAAAACGACGGTGGGAGATGATCCAGTAGAGAATGTGAAGTAATATTTGGCGGGGAAGAATATCAAGGTCAAACACATCAGGTTTATACCTATCGGTTGTGAACTCCCGAAAGGTGTGTTGAAGGGGGGTACTTTGCAAGAGTAAGGGGTAAGATACTGGCAAGGAATTCTGAGGATATTCGAAGCAGCACTGGTCGGTGGTATAAAATAGGGAATCATGTCCCCGGGAACTATAGGAATGAGCGTCTAGAACAAGATTTCATTGTAGCAGAGTTGATAACAGATCAATAACAAAAAAAAAAAATTTGTTTTTTTTTTTGTGGGTTTGCTCTATCGGTACATTTGGAGCTATTCGTGTGGGAATTGGAGAAGATGAGCATCCATCTTGGGTTGAATTGCTGTTTCACTTGAGCCAGCAGAATATGAATTAACTGCAAACGCATACACTTGAATAGCAACAAACGCTTTGAGGACTCCCCGGGGCCAGCTATATATATAGACATAATCCTAAATCAACTAGTTCACCTACAGCATGCGAAGAAGCCTCGTTATAACGCAGCGTGCGACATCTCACATATGCTCATAGACAATACGGCAGCATAGCATGAAATTCTTCCTCTCCAGGCCCCATACAGCAAGTCTGATGATGGTCCGCTTCATTCGTCTCAATCTTCGGTGGAGTGTTCGGTCATCGTCAGTTTAGCTAGATATGTTCGCATCTGATTTAATGTCAGCGATGAGCCTATTGGAATCTTCGAATATCAAGATAGAATAACAACATAGATCAGAAATTGCGTATTTGTGTTTGCTAATCAACCACTCTTGAAGAGCGTCATAAGCCGCGATAATTTCTCATTGGAAAATTCATCATAATAGTTGTGTAGGGGTTGAGGTACATGAGATAGGGGGGAGGACTGTACCTTATGATGAGAGACTCAGGAGCATGCCTCACTCAGTCTGTGAGGCATGCAATGGTGTTGCGTCATGTATTTGGAGAGTGATGAAGGGGTGAAGATGGGACGAGAGTCGTGAGGAATAGTTTTGAGTGCGACGGGAAAGAAAATTCCTTAGCGCAATCTATGCAGCGCACGGACCAGTTACTGCTTGCTGTTGGCTCAGGTGACTTTGACGCTCCCTTCTAGATTGTTGAACTCAACTCAATACGCAGGAGCGTTAACTTATGAGAAACATCGAAATGCGCTTATAGGAGTGGACGAAGGCGATTATAACGCTGTAGCTCAAGGCGAGATCTTCGCACCCGAGTACCACGACGACGTCTTGAAGATAGGTCAGGATTGGCTCAAAGCTAACACGGAAGAAGATAGAGAACCAGTTCGAAAGGACTTGCTCAGACATGATCTCCTAGAGGGCGGAGGTCCATTTCTCTCGTTCAGTCGTGGAGGCTGGGGATTCAGAGTCAACTAAACATCGCCCTGTCTGTGAAAGTGCAACGACGGGAGACTGTGGCAGTATGGAGACTGTGGCAAGTGCCCAGATGGTATTCCGATGCCTTGTGATGAATGTGGATAAGTATCGTCTACTTACCTTGATATGGAGGCATTGAGAGTGCGAGAAATAGATCTGGCCTGATCTGAGATGTAGCGTGACGTTCAGAGCCATAGTCTGGACTCACTGACTGCATGATTTCACGTTCCCTGTGCTTTGCTCGATACTGGCCGGTACTGGTTCACACGATCGAGCTCGCCAACGATCATGTTACTTGTCAAGATACCTTCTCACATGGGCGCTTTTCTCATGACAGACAGGCATTTACTCCCATGCAACTATCGCTTGCGTTTCTGCAGGAGATTCTGCAAAGCATATGAAAAGAGCAGCGAAAGTGCCGGCTAGAAAGACAGGTCAATTTATGGCCCGTTCATGTCACCACGTTGAGGCAAAACTGTATTGAATTCACTGTATGGTAAGTCGGTGCTATCTTTGACTTTTGCCTAGAATTTTTACTCGTAGAACTTTCACCTTCGACTTTTATGAGACTTTCCCAAACTATTTGCTTTTCTCGAAAGAGTTTTATGACCTCTTATCTGGGCATTTTCTACAGTACCCTGCTGCAATTGTTTGCTCTTACACGTCGCGTCGCGTCGCGTTCCACCTATTAGTTTCTTTTCCCTCACTCTTTATCCCTAGGATTGCTGAAACTTCTTCAACAAGGAGAGGAGCCTCAGCTGCCAGTCTCAATTTCAAACGCACTCTCAACTGTTGACGCGTAAACAAAATGGAGCGTAGTCGTCCCACGAAACGTCCCCGACGACAAACAGCATTGACACCTGCTAGCTATGACGAAATCCAAGGTATGGTAAAAGAGTTCAGAACTCCACAGTTCCGTCAAGTCGTCGATGTCGCGCTGAACGGCGGCAGCGTCTCGAGATCCATTAGGTACATCCACGCGCGTTTACCTGCTCTTCTACGGGTCGAGAAACATGATAAAGTTACAAACGTGCGAGGACATCGTGAACGGCACGGAGAGCGAGCGAACTTGTTGACTCTCCAGCAACCAATCGGAGCACGGGATATAGCGCATCAAGTAGCCAATGAGCCGCGGATAAAGGAAGAGGAGGTAATTGAAAGCATTGAAAGATCTCCTTCACCTCTGGGAGGGGTAATACAATCCTCGGATCTGCGTCTACCTTACCAGGATCAGATGCCGTATGTAATTATTTCTCAAGCTACCACCGGAGCCCTACGCACCGCCCCATGCAGCCCTCCCTCCCAAAACCGAGTATGTCTCTCCCTCTCCTCTCCATCTCATACT
>LLKJ01001511.1:0-17532 GCA_002242865.1 Clarireedia sp. CPB17 | reverse complement strand
CTCTTCCACCACCTCACTATCCCTCGTCGCTGTCCCCCTTCCCATACCCCTCTGCCTCACAACCAAACCCTCCAACCCCGCCGCGCCCACAGCAAACATCAACGGCCCCAAAATAAACACCCCAAGAACCACCCAAACCACCACAGGCAGCGCCTGCACCGCGCAAAAGCTATACGACGCCAGCTCCACAAACCCCGTAAACAGCACCATCACAGCAAGCAGCATCGTCAGGGCCATGCCCCACTTAAACGTCGCCCCCAACGCATTGTTCTTCATGCGTAGAGGTGCGGCCGCTACAGTGACGATGGTTGGCACGAGGATGATCAGACCGAGGATTTCGTGCGCAGAGACGAAATTCGATGTGCTCCCCTTGACGATGAAGCCGAGGATTGGTGTTACGATAGCAAGAGCCGGACCGACGGCGTAGATGAGGCGAGGAGTCCATGTTGTAAGGAAGGGCGTGTTGGGGAAAAGGGAAGAATTATTTGAGACGCGGAGGACAGTACTGGTAGAGCGGAGTATGATAACGAAGGGAGCAAGCATGAAATAGGCGATTACTGCGAAGACGACTATAGAGAGAAGATATGTCAGATCTGTGAGAAAGCGAAATGGAATAGGGCAAAACTTACTATGAAGACCAAGAGCGATAATCGCGCGCTTGATGGGAACACCATTGATGTTAATCTCCATCTTCGCAAGGTTAATCGTATATTCGTTCCCATTATTCGTGAGAACGAAAGTTTGATTATTTTTGATATTCTTATTCATCTTCAGCAAACTAGTCAGTTGTTTGGCATCGAGTGTCCCTGTCTCTATGAGACCAAGTCCGATAGATGCAAGACCACCCACTCCTGCACATCCAATGGTATCAATACCCATCTGAAGAATAGGGTCGAGGGTCGTCGCATTGAGAGCGGAGATGAGAGAGCTATTCGCTCCTCCAGCTCGACGTTGGATGACGGAGACTTGGGATGCTGGTATCATTTCCCGCGCAGCCAAGACATCGCGTTTAGTCGCAGCAGTCCCAGTAAGATTCGCAAGTATGGATGGGTTGGCGAGCACTTGTTTTACGAGCTTTGTGCCTTGCGAGCCAAGACCAAGCCCGAAACCTGTCGCGGCACCACCAACAGAATCATTGAACGAAAGCATCTGCATAGGTGGAGTAGGTTGACCAGCCAGTGTATTTCCCGCTCCGTCGAGGAGTCCAACAGCAAAACCTTGTGCCACAGCTGCAATGTTTAGGTTCGAGAGTACAGAACTCGATGACGAACCCGCGCCCGTGGATCCACCACCAAGTCCGAGGGCAGCAGCGGGGCTTCCTGATCCCATGAGTGACGTAGCCAACTTACTCAATGTGCCACCTTGCAGGAAACTAGACGTCAGACCAGAAGTAAATTGCTGTGCAGCGCCTGCTGAACCATTAGGTGGAACCGGCATTGCAGCTTGATTTTGTAGGCCAAGACCAAGAGAAACACCCGAACCCAGACCTGTGCCGGCGCCTGCTGCAATCTCGTTCAAGGAACTTCCGAGGAGAGTACTCTTGCCGCTCAGAATATCTGCGAAGTTGATCTGCCCACCAGCTTTAGAAATTAGGCTGCTGGTATTAAGACCAGAGAGGAACGTCGATGAAAGACCAAACCCAAGGTTACCAGCCGCTCCATTAATTCCACTAGTGTTGAACGTTGCGTTCGTAGAAGCTTGGGTAAGCTTCAATCCGTTGGATGCTCCCGTTCCTAACCCTTGTGCCAAGGCGAGAGCTGCGCCGTTAATTGTTCCAGCCCCTAGAGTCATACTCATTGTAGTGTTCGACATTACCGCCTTCGATGTCATGTCGCTAACGTCGGGAATGACGCTTATAGAGCCGACCAGTGTCTTCGTAAGCCCCGAGCCAAAGTTTAGGGCTACTAAATTGAACCCGGTAGCATTTGTAGTCGGTAGAGACATATTCATCATTCCGGCAATGACTCCCTGAGCAAGACCCGTTCCCAGAAATGTGGCCGGAACAGCTATATCTGATGCCAATCCAGCAATGAGTCCTGATGTATTTCCTGAAAACAGTTCTCCTATTGTAGAAAAGATTCCTCCTGCCGCACCGCCTTTTGCCCCACCGCTGAAAAGGCTTGCACCAGCGCTTTCTAAGGTGGATAGTAGGCTCCTCTCATCAAGATGAAACTCTGCTGCGGGTTAGCCCAAAATCGGAGCAAAATCAAAAGCATCTATGATTCAGACATACCATGGTGCTCTCGGCTTCGCAAATGCGCTGGTGATGAGCGATCAACAGAGGAGATCACAAATGCCAATAGCATGAGTGCAACCACAAGGAGCGACACCAAGCGCCACGCCCGCTCATTATTGATAGAATAGGAGATAGAAGACATGATTAAAGCTCGCCAGAAGAACGATACACGTAGTAATAGAATTATAGGTACAAATATTCTCCTATGAAAGGTGAGCTGGGAGAAAGATTATATAACATGTTCATCCTCTGCTTCACAGTGTTTCACTATTTGGGGTATCTCCATCCACGAACATCTCCTTTGTCAATTGAACGAGTGACAGTATAGTCTATTATATTGTTCTAAAACAAGAGTTTGCGAGCTTTGGATCGAAAGCGATAAGTTGGTACCTTACTGGCAAGGAAACTGACTGAGAGCCTGGTCGCCACCTCCCGGCAGCCCTGGCAGCCATCAACTTGTACATCCTAGAATTAGCGAATGGAATGCAAGTTTATACTTTCTAATCCCACTAATCTTGACAGACAAAACCATCTCGATGTTTGGTTTTGAAAAACGATGCGATGGCACTCGCTATTGTTTTAACTCCCCTGCTTCGGACACTTGTAAGGATGCTCTTGTTGCATACTTTGCGAGCAAGGGAGCCAATTGGTTCAATTGACCTAGGAGGACATTGCCTGAGACAGTCACATGATGTTTTTGTTGCGCACGACCAATTCCTTTCGGGACCCTGAGTTTCTAGAAGATATCCAAATCCGAAATGGCTCGCGTCTAGATAGCCATCGCGCACCGTGTAGATCTTTGTTATTTTTAACTTCTGTCGTCTAAAAGGCGCCAACAAATAGAACGCGATATCGGCCAAAACATGACTCACGATTGGTTGATTTCGTGATGTACCTGGGTAGCTCCAACTTGGTGCACTAGTCATTGATTGCCGTTTGAATACATGCGAGAAACGATAAAAAGACATGTCTGCCCATCTTGTGGACATTATTTGTAACGCAAACACCCGTGTCCTTTCCCGTCAGTAAATACCCCACCCTGACCTTACATAACAACAAACATGGACGTTCCTACCGGGAACCATGAGTTTCGTAACATGAGAGACAGAACTCCGGTTACAAGCGGGGTATCTGAGGGTGAAGCCGAAAATGGTTCCCATTCAACGGAGATCGAGTCGCGAGCACTTGCTCCAACAGACTATGGCAAACAAGCGTACCTGGTCTTAGCAGGATGTACAGTCATACAAGCTCCTGTGTGGGGTAAGCAAACAGTATCAGGTTTTGATACACTCTGAATAATCGTCTAGGTTACTCTACGGCGTTTGGTGTCTTTCAAGAATACTATCAGACACACAACACACTGAAGGGCTCACACGCATCCGTTGCCACAGTTGGAACAACATTGAATGGCGTAATATACCTGTCCATGCCAATCATGTTCACCGCCTTGACACGCTACCCCCGCCTGCGCCCGTACTGTGGTCCGGTTGGGCTGTTCATCACAGTTGGGAGTCTTATTTTGTCTTCATTTGCAACAGAAGTGTGGCAACTTATCGCTTCGCAAGGTGTCTTGTGTGCTATAGGTTCTGGCTTATTGTATGCACCAACAACCCTTTACCTGGATGAATGGTTTATTGTTCGAAAAGGTATAGCATATGGGACTATTGGGGCAGGAAAGTCCGCTGCTGGTGTCGTCTTTCCGTTCTTGATGTCTTCTCTTCTGGAGAAATATGGGCCAAAGACAACACTTCGAGTCTGGGCCATATCACTCTGTATCATGACCTCGCCATTGCTTGTCTTCTTGAAACCTCGTATACCAGTATCTCGAGCCGTATCTCAACGCCCTTTGTCGTGGAGTTTCCTAAAGCATACCACATTCTGGATGATGCAAGTTGGAAATATCGTCCAGGCTTTTGGATATCTTCTTCCCAGCACTTATTTATCTTCGTACGCTCACACCATAGGCCTACCCACTATCGCAGGCGCAATCCTAATCGCAGTCTTGTCTATGGCATCAGGTCTTGGCTCTTTAATCCATGGCTACCTCAACGACCGAGTTTCCGCAGCGATGACCATCCTCGTTTCCTCAGTCGGTTCTACACTCGCAGTCTTTTTATTATGGGGTCTTCGAACAGAATTCGGCCTGCTCATCGCATTCGCCATTGTGTATGGCTTTTTCGCTGGAGGATTTAGTAGCACGTATCCAGGGATATCGAAGGCGCTGAAAAATGAAGACGAGGGAATTGAGACGGGACATGTGATGGGGTTATTGCTTGGAGGTCGCGGATTGGGGTTCGTGATTGGGGGGCCAATCAGCACAGCTCTATTGCGCAGTTCGTGGAGCGATGCTGGCTACTGGGGCTATACCACTGTGTATGGACCTGTAATTGTATGTACTGGAGCTTCGGCGCTTCTTGGTGCCTGGGGGTGGATGTGGGACGCTGGAAGGAGGATCAGGGTATAAACCCAGCGCACTCCGCCGTAGGGGAAACCCCCGTATTTCGTGATGCAATTAATGGCATAGGCGACCAAGTTGTAGGAATGATCTCAAGGTCATGTATGCTCATGTAGTAGGAGTTTTCCAACGCCCGGTAGAACAGTTTGGTGTAGTATAGTGTCGCAAATTGCTCTGAGTTTTCTGCACCGGAAAGTTCATGTCCGCCGCGGATGGCGATATTGATATGCCATAGTGAACGGCTCGAACCTGCACAAGGACATAGCTGCTAGGTCATCGGTGGAGGTCTGGCGGGCGGATTCAATGGAAGTCGAATGATATCCGCAACGAAGATGGAGGTAGACGGACTGCGGAGTTATGCTTCGATTAGCAGATGTAGTGTGATTGATAGCAACGGATTTTTGGTAGATTATGCTTCAAGCCCTCAGATCTGATAGAAGTCTCTGTGTCTCTGTCTGAAGGATTGCATTGCAAACTCACACCTCAGACGCCCAAGCGTAGCTAGCTAGGAGCATGCGTGGGGGACTGGAGCAAATAATGCAGAGATCGCATTGTAGCCTCGATCTTAGTACGGTTTCTGGAATCTGTGGCCCTTCTGGAATCTGATTTCATAGAGACGGCGAGTTAGGAATTCGCGTGAACCCATTGGCCGATAGAAGAAACGTCACTTGGGATTATTTTCTTGCATCGCGACAATTGCTTATTTTGTGGTTCGGCCTTGTAGAAATTAAATGTTGAAGAACTGCCCGGTCCTGCTTAGTCATAGCACGGCAACCATACACCATGAAATACTTCACCAAAATTACAGTAGGGCAAAAAGCTACTTTCTAGAACTCTCTCATTTCTTGCAATCAAATTGCCCCAAAAATTCCCTATAATATTTATTGACACAATTAATAACTAACAACTTCCAGATATCAAATATCTCAACTTGTGTAATTTTAATAGCTTTCAAGTACAGTTTTAGTACGCCACGACTAAGCGGGGTAGGGTGGCACTATCAAGCCACCACTTTTAGTCCGCCCGAGGTCGTCGACTTGTACAGTTCACCTCATGCACAATCAGATTTCCTTATTTCATGCCTTGCAAAGGATCTTCCTGGTGGCACTGTCTAAAAACAGAATTGATCTAATGGAGAATCTCCCGCCGACGGGAGTCACTTGTTACTGGGCACGATCGTTCTAGTACGCTTCACGAGAAGGAGAACGACTCAACACCTCAGAGTCCTCCAACTTATACTGCCAAGATCCCATGTGAGCATCCTTCTATCATTCCACGCCTTATTTTCTGCTTCACTAAAGCCTCAGATGTAGATCTCCTTGATATATGCTTTCTGATACAAAAATAGGTAATGTGCAAGAAATTAATGAACTCCCTTCATGAGGAACATCTGCTAAGGTCGTCGTCCACTTGCCCATCAGAGAACACCGTCCACTGGTAGATCATCTTCCCTCGTGGAACCATAGGATAATTACTTTCCATCTCTATGATGTTCATATTTCATTCATTGAAAATCCCTTTCTCGGTTTCAAAACCCTTCGCTTCCCGGTCTGAAACGCCCCCGAGTTCGGTTACGGGTGCGGCCAAGTACCTTCCAGTATCATCTCATGTTTGAAACCCGTCCAACCGCAAGCAAATTAGATGGGACGGATCTCAGTACAATGCTCTCGGAGAATAGAAGGCGTAGATTTTTCCACCTATCAACTCATCCATTCTTCTACGCTGAGGTTGACTTGTCGCTTATAATTTCATGTCCAGCCAGATCTGGAGCGAGGATTGATCGTCTCAGATATTATCTCATGGATAGAGCAAGCGCTTTCTGGCGAGGTTTGAAGAAATCAGATCTTTCTGCAGCATATCGACGAATGGGGTGGCTTGGCTTCTTATTCCCCGCTGTTTTCCTTGTTGACGCCATTGTCTGTAAGGATACGATGGCTTGAACATGAGGGTATACGCCTCTACCGAGACAAGCTCTACCTTGGGATGAAAGTCAGTGAGGAATAAGGATGTTACATCAACACCGACCCCAAATCTGCTGGTATCTCGTTATGATCTGGAAGATATATAAGACCAGCATATGTTCCTGCTATAATTCATTTTCATTATCAACACAATCATTCTTTCCAATCAATCAACCTCGTTACATTCTTTCTGTCCTCACACAGCAGTGCTGTTTTAAAACTATCTTTTAACTGTTAATAAACTTATTTCATGTTAACGCATCTTATACCCATTCGACTCTAGTCGCATCTCATCTTTTTAGTCTTTCAGTCAACAACCAACAACCAACAACCAACAACCAACAACCAGCAACCAACATGCGTTTCTCAGCAGCCTTCGTTCTCCTCCTCACCGTCGTTTCCGCTACTCCCCTTCCTAAGCAGGAAAAAGCCGCAGCCTCCTCAGTATCATCCGCTTCCAATGCCGCGGCAGCTACTGGCGGAAGCATCCTCAGCACCGCAGCTTACAATGACTTCCAAATTTCCAGTGGAAAGGCGGGTAACGCTCAAACCGAAGCCAATGCTCTCTTCTCTGGTATCGACATGAACAACCTTGCCTCAGTCTCGGCTGCCGATCTCAAGATTATCAAGGGTATCCATGATGTAGCTGAAGATGCTGAAGTTCAGGCCTTCAACCCCGCAGTCAAAGCTGCCAGTGGTGACGCCGCTACTGCTCTTCAGGTAAGCTTCTTTGCATATCATTTGGTTTTAATCCGCAACTAACCAAATCTCTCAGAATGGCAAAATCAAGAACAAGGTCCTCAAGCTCACCGCTGAAGTTCTCAGTATCCAGGTCAAAGCCGCTCAAGGTGGAGACGATGCGGATTTGGCAGCTGAGCAGACCAAGTTGGCTAATAATATTAAGCTTGATACTGCTGCTGCGGGTCAAGCCTCTACTGCTGTTCCATTCGATGGTACCAGCTAGATTGATTTTTCTTGTACATATACTTATTGACGTTACCTCGATGGTATCGAATGGTTAATTGATTGGGAAGAAAGGATTGTGGATATCATGAATATAAGTATCGCACTGGGTGGGTGTGTACTATATCATCAATCGTTGGAGCTTTGGAACATTCGGGATCATGTTTATAGAATTTGATAATCATGAATATAACTTTTGTCCAAAGATTTTGACTGAGTACCCGAACGAACGGAATCAAAAAGATGAAGCCACTAATTACCAGGCCCATTCAGATTCAATCAACAACGCCTTGGGACGCCTTGGAGACCCAGAACACTTCTCTATTTAGTATCAGATTGCCAGGAATGGATAATAATGCACTCAACATTCCTCCTAGCCTTACATCTCCAACATTTCTCCCATGATAACCAAAAAATGCAAAACGTTCTACAACCCAGAATCGAACTGAGCTCTTGGGAATGAACCTTCTTGTGCGAAGGTTCTAATAGGAATCGAACCAATATCTCCGGAATCAGAATCCGACGTGCTGACCATTACACCATAGAACCGTGAGTCTCCACTTTAGGTATTTCACTATATGATGTTGCGTGAGTCCTTTAGGGAAACCGCGTGGAACGTGTGGTTGCTAAATGGATGGTAAGCTGACGGGCGCCTAAGCGAGGGCGTGCCCCTTTCGGAATATGTGAGAGATGGACGATATTCTGTTTGTGGTGTGGTGCACCAAATTGTGTGGGAACTTTCAGATGTCATTCGTTCATTACGGCAAACCTCCATATGCACGCTCACCGAGATCGTGATCTTCTTCTCTCTTTGTAGCGAATCACGTAACAGAAACAGCAGCTTGCATAATTTGTTGCACATCTCAAAAGGGCGAAAAGGATGGGGCCTCCAGCTACCCCTCTTCAAACAGTCACTGCCGCATGTTTGTGTCGCAACGCTTCTCATACTTTTTAATCGACATGCTCATGATCCCTTCATCATAGCTGCCTCTAATTATGATCCATTCGAAAATTTGTTTGGATAGTTGACCCATGCGATGGAGGAGCCGACCAATTTCCTGGAGCGCGGTCGCGATATTCATGAACTTCTCGAGAAATGGACAGTGATTGCAGTATCAACAGGTATCGATGGAAGTTATATCCGTAGGCCCCAATAGCCTATCTAGAAGACCCGACCAATCATAGACTCTCTTCAACCTCTCACATCCAATCAGTACCGTTTAAGTTTTCTCGAAAGCATTTGTTGCCCATCGAACATCTGCAAGCAACGGCTAATCCCGCCCTATTTTATCTTTTCATGCTTTCCTCCAAGTCCGAAAGTTCCGCATGCATACCCACCAATCATGCTCCTGCTATTTCCATCGTTCAGAGATTTCACAGTTTTGCACATCTCATGTTTGTTGCAAGTCTGGGATTTCCAATTTACCCAACCTCGGGCTTTTAACTGGAGAGCGATGTTTTTTGGTTGATAATCATCTGTTCGGCCTATAGGCAAATCAGGATCGTCTCTGGCAGCTGGTAAAAGTCTTGTTACCGGACTTTCAAGTCGTGTTTAGATGCGACGGTTCGTTTTGTGGATCGTGGGATTGCCATATGAAATTATGGCAAAAACGTGAAAGCCACGCTCTCATTCTGGAGATATGCAACAAAAAGAGTTCGATGAAGGTTTGGAAAACGTGACTGAAGAGTGAAAATTTTCTTGGTAAAACGAAAAGAGACTTAAGTTGAATTGAGTTTGATTGATAAGTGTGCGCCCCTCTGTACCACCTGTTCCACTTACTCCCCGCATAGAACACGCTTTTCCTGCCAATATCTGTCGGACTTCTGACGTTGGTGTATCGTCACAACTTTAAAAGTCCGAGGGCGAAGCGAGTCAGAGCAACGTCGCAACCTCGCAACCTCGTAACCTCGCACTAAACATCACACGACACAACTGTCGGACTTATTTTCAATGACGTTCACACTGCTCATCAAACTTACCAACAGCACTCACTGCTTTGTTCATTGTACACCATTATCAGATAATCGTCCCATCGCACTTCGGCATCTCATCAACAGAATATCCAGTAAGATAATCCTAGAACCCGTGGTCGCAGTCAATTGGTCCATTCATCCTACGACTATCGATGAGTCGTCCTGATCTAGTTGCCGGCATACCGGCTTGGATTATTAAGAACGCGGATATGTCGATCTGGTTCGCCATATTCGGACATTTGAACAGGGAAATACAGCCCTTTAGCCAACCTTATAAGGATTGTATGGACCTGGGTACGCAATTAGGTTAAGGAACATGGCATTTCTTATCAACCATTTTTGTTGGGTGGTGCTTAGTCGTGAGCTAAGAAATTGAGGCACACGACCATGTGGCACCACCATGTATGGTACAGGTACAAGCTGCAATTTTATCATGATGATACTGATCGAAGACGACGGATTGATTAAATTCTAGAGGCAGCTACACAATGGTTTTTGTACATATTAAGAGAGCTCTACCAGCGTCGAGCTCTCATCTGTTTCCTCTTTTTTTCAGCTATTTCATAGCCCGTCATTCCGCTGGCCAAGGGACTCGCGCACTGGTGGGGCACAGCTGCTATATCATATCCATAACACCGCCGGAAGTACCGGCAGACCTCTTTACAACCTTTGACGTAGCTACCGAGGTCTGGGCTCCCAGCTCTCATGCTATTAGCCAGCATCAAGCCAACCGGCCTCCCCACTACATAATGTTTAAATGGCAGGTAGCCCACACAGTAGAGTCGAGTGACATGCCCAGTGACATTCTTTTCTTACCTCCTCTGTATATTTTGAAGCTTCTACGCGGATATGGGTGGGATAGGCGCGGTAGCAGAGCCCCTCGTGGTCATTTTCCTTCTGTTTGGCGGGACATGGATAAATAGAGATTTCGCGCCTGGTCGACGAAGACGTCCAATCGATGTGCGGAGGCTTTCCGAGCAGGAGATACATCCGGCGGAAACGGAAGAGCTGATTGGTGAGGGTTCGAACGCATCTTCTCCTAGATCTACTTCACCTTCTCTGCTCGTAGATTTCGAACCAAAATGGCACAAACGAGAGTTGGGTATATGGGGTATGAAAACGGAGGTTACAACACCGAATACTAGACGGTTTAGAGGATACATTTTGAGCCGACTTTTGGAGAAGTTCCCATTCTTGGTGGAATGCTGGTATTGGGCTTTGATATACTGGGTGAGCTACCATCACTTTCGTCAGCTTCTTTCCGCAGCAAGCTAATTACTCGTTCGCAGGTCTACCAACTCGGCCGCGCTGCAAGCGCCGTTCTCATTGTCGAAAGCACAGTCATCGCCGCCAAAAAGCACGCTCTACAAGTGATCGCTTTCGAGCAGAAACTCCACATTTTCTTCGAGCTGCACGTCCAGAAATACTTTATGCAAAACCAATTTCTCATGACATGGATCAACCGCACTTATTCCTTCATTCACATTCCCGGCTCCATCGCATTCCTCGTTTGGCTTTTCTATTACACCAACACTCGCAATCGTCTTGAGGATAGACAACAGGACAAGAATATTGGAGAGGTCAAGGGCTCGCCGGCTGGTCCGAGGTTATATGAGTCGAGGCGGAGAACTATGGCGTTTTGCAATTTGTTGGCTTTTGTTATTTTTACACTGTGGCCTTGTATGCCGCCGCGACTGCTGTCGGCAGATAACTCGGATACTGAGATGGGTAGAAAAGCAAGAAGTTTCGGGTAAGTGATCCCTTCCTACACTCCCTTACTTTAAGAGTATATTGAAAGATAGATTGATGTACTAACAACCCCCCAGTTTCGTAGACACAGTCCATGGTCCCGGCGGCGAAGGATCCATCTGGACCGACAACCGCTTCACCAACAAATTCGCTGCGATGCCCTCCCTTCACTTTGGCTACTCCCTCCTAATCGGCCTCACCATCATGACGATCCCTCTCAACCCCACACACATCTCCACCTCTACTCTCCGCATCCCCATCCTCAATATCCGCCTCCGCATCCCGCATCGCAGACGCCTTCTCTGTATCCTGATCGGAACATTCTACCCGGCGCTTATCCTCGTCGCGATTATTGCGACGGCAAACCATTTTCTACTAGATGCTGTGGCAGGAAGTATAGTTTGTGGCGCGGCGTGGTGGGGCAATGATGTCCTGTTGAATTTGCTAGTAGTGGAGGATTGGTTTTTGTGGGCGGTGAGGATCCATAAGCCGGAGAAGGAGGTGCTGGATGTGGTGGAGGAGGGTAATGTGTATGGGAAGGGGGTTTTGAGGATGTAGATTGGGGAGTGAGAGACAACCGTTGAAGGCCGCAGAAGAGCACAACTTAGACTAAGATTCAGTCGCCCAATGTCCAAGATACTTTGGGATATTCACTGTCGTCGCTGATATCTGTAATCTAATAAACAAGGCCACTGATCAATATCTTGGAGTATATAAACCTCCACTTGCTCCCATCTGCTTCTTCACCAAAACATATCACTTTTCTCGAGCGAGTATTCTCACTTTTCCCGAGTGAGTGTTCTCAACCTATACTGATACCTTTCTAACCTTATTTAATTAGGCATACCACTGAGACTAACAACGACGACAACGATCGGGATCGGTGCGAAGTTTCGCTCCACTCGGTAGCTGAAAAGGTGCGGTAGTTAAGAAAGATCTTTACTTTGATCTTGCGCGATTCGGACTGCGCTTTACTCGGTATTAGCTTCCATTCCTTGTTCTATCGAACTCCTGCTAACTTCCCGATCTAGGAACCGAATACATCCTCTTTTAAATTTGATCTTGTGCCGTTCGGGCTGCGCTTTACTCTTGGTATTAGCTCCATTTCTCGGTCTATCAAACTCCTACTAACTTCCCGATCTAGGAACTTAAAGGCTTTTTATTTATCATCGATCTTGTGCAGTTCGAGTTGCGCTTTACTCTCGGTATCAGCTTCCATTCCTTATCCTACCGAACTCCTGCTAAGTTCCCGATCCAGGAACCAAATCACTCTTATTATGGTCCGTGGTGGAACATGTGGTGGAGTATGAGGTGGAAAAGCTACTCCTGTCAAGAGAAAAGCTTCGGATTCCAATCCAGCGACCTCGTCGAAAAAGAACAAGACGGATTCGGGTGATGCTCCGCGATCCTTCAGTACGATTTTGGTCTCCCCGATATCTTCCCTGGAAACTCCACTAAAGAAATCCCGAACCAGGGTTTCCGATTTAGTCGACATATCGCCCGGAAATCGTAAGACAGCGATGCAATACCAGAAGGAGTCATCAACCGCCGGATGGACCGTGGACGATAATGAAGAAGATGGTGATCCGGATACATGGTTCAATACTCGGACCCTTTATGAGCCTGAATTCGTTGAGGTTCGGTCCCAGCTCCCGAAACTACGGTTCTACAGTGACCGAGCATTGGTCCTCGCAAAGCTGGTAAAGCATCCAGGAGAGAAGCTGTATACGAAATGCCCTGCTGATGTCAATATCGATGGCAAAGTCCGAAAAGGTAGACGTCACCGTGGAGACCCAGTCATTACAAAATTACAAAATCTGGTGCGATAGTCACCATCTCCGGAGAGGCAATGACAGTGAAGTTAGTGAATTGAGCGGTCCCAACGATTTGGCTACATTTTTGAGCCCACAGCTGTATTTATTGGAGTTGGATGCTCGTCCGGAAACCGAAGAACCATTTGAACGCGATCATGAGGACGAGGCTCAGGGTGAGGATTCGAATGGAAACCCCGAAATTCCGGATTTTCCACTGTTGAACTATCACCAGTCATCTTTCGTCGATGTTCCACGATGTTCCACGATCTTCCAATGCTCCACGAGGTAGGAGCACACGCGAGCGTGGAGGAAATATGCTTACTGGAAGAGTCCCACATAACCGCTCCTCAACTGAGTTTGTGAATCGTACGTTCAGTTCGCCAGTGGAAGATTCCTATGCCACGAAAGATAGGCCACATTTAGTTTTCGATCCAACAGACGATCATACTATATAAACCCATCTTTCAAGTTATGCTGAGTTGGCGAAGCAATTGAAAGACTCCCAAGATTCAGTACAAGCGCTCCGCAACGAATCGGACTCAAGCAAACAATTATTGGGAGGAGCTTGTGTCAGTACGCGAGGAGCTTGCTGCCGAGAAGAAAATGCATGTGTGAATTCGAAGTAGGGCCGAGAAGTTTATTTCAACGCTGTTCTGATGCTGAAGAAATGCTTCGGGAAGAGCGGTTGCAGATAAACTCTACAAGAGGTGACCTCCAAGCTACACGTCGTCTCCTCGGTAACTTTATTATACTTGCTCGGCATGGGAATGATATGGTGTTTGATTGGTGGAATGCTGGGGATGTTATGATGCAAATGATAATTATGGAAGACAGCTGGTTGCGGATAATAATCGAATGCCCCATGTTTTGACCCGTTTGGGATCTACAGATAGATGAGAGATAGATGAGAGACGTCGGACGACAGATTTCTAGTTTGGCTTTCACTGATTAATTACATGATCTTCTTCGGTGTTGATCCGGATCGTCGTATCTCCGTTCCATCCATGCTACATAGCTAAACACCGCTCGGATAGTGATGCCCCCCAACGAGTTCTCCCATATACAGTGCCTATCACCATTAGCCTCAACAGCCAGTAAGCGCAATGGAAGCCGTTGTGTACTTAAATCTCCCTGCGCGAGCTGCTATCGGCTAATTCCGAACAACAGTACACCTACTACATCGCTGACGTTGATCTTGAACCTTTCTCTCTCGCGAGTCTCTCCCTTGAGGACCTAACTACCCTACCCTACCGTTTGTACTGTCAACAAGGATGTTTGTCTGGGTGTATTTTCATTTGGTGTGCCAAGACTAGACGGAGGCGCGTGCAAGTATACTTTAGAGTTGGAGAGCTAAAAAGCTTGACTTTTGGATGTGGGTAGGCTTGGCGGTTTATTCTGTCTCGGCGTCTGGGCTTTTGTCGAAGGAGTTGGTCGAGGGCTGGATCGTCTACAGGGTTGAAGGAATGTTTGGTAAAGATCTGTCTAATGATGTCGTACAACATAGGATACGGGATACGGGATACGGGATACGGGATACGGGATACGGGATACAGGGAGCTTGATGTGTACCTAATGAAAGAGGCACCGTGCGAGTCATGGTGAGGAAAGAGCTGGTGTGTGGTGGCATTAAGCTGCGTCTTAAATCCGGGACCGAGCAAAACTTGGGGTAGTACCAAGTACGTCAATCTGTCATTCGGGACCGAAGAATGAAACGGCTTGGAGGAGCGTAATATTGACATTCGTACGGGAAAAGCAACTCAAAACTCCTTGCTTCAGACCGTGATGACGGGCTGGTCTATCTCGTCGCTCGTAAGCAAAAGAACGATCCACGGCGATAATGTAAACGATATGTATCGACAGCGATGCGCCCTCGGCGAATTCACCCGCCGCAGGATCAAATAGACCGGACGGGATTAGCAGGACACCGAAGGCCGTTGAAAAAAGAAAAAGCGGAATTCAAGCCCCTTTTGACATGACAAGTGGATATCAGTGTTTATCCGACGAATCACAAGCACGGGAAATAGCGAAGCGGTACCGTGTTCTCGGCCTAGGTTGGCGAGTTTAATGACGAAGTGGGACCCCTCTTTGACCTGCTTCGTGGGAATGAATGCGATTGGGACTGGGGAATAAGCAAATGGAGAACGCCTTTTCCCCAAGGGATACCGGGGTCGGGCTCGAAGGCGTTTGCTGACCGCATAGATATATTGGGTGACTCCATCCGCTCAGGACTTGATTTTTATCTCTTCAACTTTATCTCTTCAACTTTATCTCTTCAACTTTATCTCTTCTCTCTCTATTCTTCTTGGACGTTTTTAATAATTGCAGAAGCAAGTGGGCGGATGATACATTGAGTACGGATACGGAATTGCATTGGATTGCATGATATCATAATTATAATCTACAACGTCACCAGCTTCGAGAAAGGGAGAATATTAATAACACTACATACCTCCAAACACGCCAAGGACCAACCACAATGCCAGCAACAACCGTTGCTGAAGAGCGGGAACTCGCCGCGGCCGCAGGGCAAGGTGCAGATCTGGGTACGACAGTTGAAGGACAACCCGCAGAAGAGCATACCGACCCAACCAGTTCGCGCGCATCCACTGCAGTAAGCACGCACGAAGACGGCTCAACCAGCACCCCCAAGCCTCACCCGAAAGAAGACGAAGCCGAAGCTGCACTCCCATCATCAGAAAAGCCCATCAGCAACCAAAATGCCTCGGCAGCCACTCCATCTCCTCCACCGCAAGACCCCGAAGCCTCGCGCTCGACTCTCCAAACCGTAATCATAATGGTATCCCTCTGCGCCTCTGTATTCCTCGCCGCGCTGGACGTCTCTATTATCACAACGGCCCTCCCAACCATCTCCGAGCACTTCCACTCCAACGCCGGATACACGTGGATCGGGTCTGCGTATCTGCTTGCCAACGCCGCCAGCACGCCTGTATGGGGTAAATTCTCTGATATTTGGGGCCGTAAACCGATTTTATTGATTGCGGCGGCGGTATTCTTCATCGGGAGCTTGATTGCTGCTCTGAGTATCAACATCGGCATGTTGATTGTGGCGCGGGCGATTCAGGGGATCGGGGGAGGGGGACTCATTATTTTGGTTAATATTTGTATTAGCGATTTGTTTAGTATGAGGAAGAGGGGCGCGTATTTTGGTTTGATTGGGATGACGTGGGCTTTTGCTAGTGCGATTGGTCCGTTGCTTGGTGGTGCGTTTACGCAGAAGGTTAGTTGGAGGTGGTGTTTTTATATTAATTGTAAGTTTGGCTACAGTGTTCTCTCCTCCCCATCTATCCCTATCCCCGCTTGTCCTACTTTCCGGACCTCAAAAGATCAATCATAAACTGACAAAAAAAAAACAGTACCTATCACTGGTACCGTTGCCGTTGCCCTGTTCTTCTTCCTGCACCTCGACAACCCGAAAACTCCCGTCTGGGACGGTCTGAAAGCGGTCGACTGGATCGGTTCGCTCCTTATCGTCGGGGGTACTCTAATGGTCCTCCTAGGTCTCGAATTCGGCGGAGTCACCTTCCCCTGGTCCAGCGCTACCGTTATCTGCCTTATTATCTTTGGTATTGTCGTGGCCTTCCTCTTTGTACTCAACGAATGGAAATTCGCCCGATATCCTGTCATGCCCCTCCGGCTCTTCAAACACGGATCCAACATCGCCGCGCTGGGCGTCTGCTTCTGCCACGGTTTCGTCTTCATCGCCGCGTCCTACTACCTCCCTCTGTACTTCCAAGCCGTCCTCGGCGCCACCCCTCTCCTCTCCGGCGTGTACCTCCTCCCATTCGCCCTCTCCCTCTCCCTGACTTCCGCCGCAACCGGTATCTTTATCAAGAAAACAGGCAAATATCTCCCCCCAATCTACTTCGGTCTTTTAGTCATGACGCTCGGGTTCGGGCTGTACATCGATTTGCCTCGAGGTCGCACCTGGTCGAAAATCATCATCTATCAAATCATCGCGGGGATTGGCGTGGGACCGAATTTCCAGGCGCCGCTTATTGCGCTGCAGACATTGGTGAATAAAAGCGATATCGCGACTGCGACGGCCACGTTTGGCTTTACGAGGAATTTGAGTACCAGTATTAGTGTCGTGGTGGGAAGCGTCGTGTTTCAGAATGAGATGCAGAAACGGTATACGGATCTACTGCAGGCGTTGGGGAAGAGTGCGGCGGATCAGTTGAGTGGGGGGAGTGCGGGCGCGAGTGTGGGTATTGTAGCGGCTTTGCCCCCTGCGGGGAGGGAGGTGGCGAGGAGGGCGTTTTCGGATAGTTTGAGGATTATGGTAGGTTTTCCTTTTTTCCTCATTTTTCTTCCTATCCCCTCAAGCACAAACCAATTCTACCCTCCCCGCAGGGGGCAAAG
>LLKJ01001505.1:0-10900 GCA_002242865.1 Clarireedia sp. CPB17 | reverse complement strand
CTACTCCGTAGCCTTATACTTCTTATTAAACTCCCCCACCGCGACCCCAATATTCCTATACAAAAAGTTCCGCGAGCTCTCCTCCGCGACGGGAATAAACGGCCCATTCGTGCCCCCCCTCAACGTCAGACTCAGCCCCGTGCGCTCCTTACTAATCGTCTGAATATCCTTCAACGGGACATCCCACTCGCTGGTCAACTTCTTACTCTTAATCAGCATGATCCGCGAATACGTCAACATCACGACCACATCTTCGCGCGGCAGTTCCAGATGCGCAATATACTGCTCGTTGAAGTATTTCCCATTATCGAGCTGTTTGAGCCAGAACTGGCCGAGCGCTTCGCGTTGAGAATAAGGCCGCACGATGCCGTCTTGGCCGATGAAGCGCGTGAGACGGACGCGGTCGAGGCCGTTGTCGTCGAAGACGGTCGTGGTGTTGCGGATGCCTTCGCTGACGTTGGAGGCGAGATCGAAGACGCCGATGGCGGGTTTGGTAGCGAAGCCCAGAACACCTTTTCCGACACCTTTGAAGAACCCAGCCACACCTTCCTGTTCTGCGCCCTCGAGTGGTTTGCGTGCCAAGCCGCCTACACCACTAGCGATACTTGTGACGAAGGAATTCGCGCCTGCTGTGACACCATAAAGAGCGTGCTTGGGCCGATTTCGTGATCTTGTCATGCGGCGACGGTCTTGGAATTGTTTGTCCATCGTAGCTTCTGCAAGACCTTTCGCGATACTACCTGTCCATTTGGAGAAACTATCTGAGACACCAAAGACGGATTTCTTGACAAAACTGGTAGCACCCTTTGCAATACCAATACCCAGCTGTTCAGGATCGTTCATGATGAAACCTTGGTAAGGCTCATAGAAGATATCTGCCACACCAGAACTGATGTTGGTGAACAAACCGACAGGGTTGCCAAGGAAATCTGCCGAGCCCAGAATCTTGTGAACTTGGTAAAGTGCCTCTTGTGAGTAATGGTTAGAAATATTCAGCATCAGAACAGCAGCAGAAACTCTTGCATTCTCCAGCATCAGCGCATTGAGACGAACAGGGGCATCATTAATGTTGCCAATAGCCATCGTAAGGACGTTCAAAAAGAACATCAGAGGATTCTTTGAAGAAGTCTTGTCCTCAACATTGACTCGGTCGGTACGAACAAACGACAGATCAAGTTGCATGGGTTGGATGTTGAGAAGCTCGAAATAGATATCCTGCCCAGATTGTTCTTGCTTAGGCTCCGGAATATCCAGACTTTCATCGCAGAGAACACCTTCATGTGTCTCAGACCAAGCAGCTCCAGGTACCTTCGAGAATTCCAAAAGGGCCCAGACGAAGTCCTCGTCGATTTCAAGCGTCATTTGCTGCAACAAGATTGTTGCATATTTGATGTAAAGAACACCGTAAGAGTCATCCTTCACTCGAGTGACCATAGCGTGGAAAGATGGATGAGCCTCTGTCTCTCTCGTGTTCTTCTGCACGACACTCGGATACAAGATCATGGGGAAGATTCCACCATAAAGTTGATTATCAATTTGAACCCATTTTATCGAGGCAGAAACTGTCTGGTATAGCGGAGATTCGGCGTACTTGAAAGCGATATCCCTGAACGTAATGTATGCAAGTTCCTTCAACTGAGTATTAATCAGCGAGATACCAATACCTGCAAGTTTGAGCTGTGCTTTGAAGTTGACCGAAGTATCTTGGCTCTTGACCTCGAAACCTCCCACACTAACAGATGAATTCGTTCTTGACTTCTGCTTGTACAGACTCTTTGAAGCTCTGTAATTTGATAGAATGAGTGTCTGTGTTGGTCCATCTGCGGCTACGTTAAGATCGATAATCTTTTGGTTTCGTGGATTCCCATCATCGCCTCCGATTTTCATTGGAATAAGATTACCAATCTCAGCAAGCTTAATGTGACGTTCCCTTCCATTGGCATTGATGATCAACTCCTTATGTTTAGCGGCAGGATAATCCCATGCATAAGGCATGATACTCCGAGGAGGCAAGCGGTAACGAATTGGACGCCATCCCGAGCGATCTTCAGTATCCTCGTCATCAAGGTTCGGATTAGCCTGGAAGAACATGAATTCCGTATCACTCTCATTGCGCATCGAGAAAGGCCAGTTCTTAGTCTCCATGCTAATATGCAAGAAAATAGTTGCGTTCTCCATAAGAACCTCAATTCTAATGAGCTTTTGTCGTTGACCAGCCTTGGCAAGTTTGACATGCGTAGTCCCCAGATTGGAAATCGTAAAAGGAGACGACCAATGATTGTTGAGACCCGGGAAGCACAACGTAAGCTGCTTAACCGGAGTCTTCTGCAAGAAATGAAGAGGTTCCAACGCGCCCGGCTTCAGAGTCCAGAGTTCCGACGATCCAGGTTCTCGGACGTTAATCTCTTCCGTCATCTGGTTCTTGAGTACGAATCGTGGAGCAAGCGTAACAATCTTAGTCAGCTTGTATTTACCTTCTCCAGATTCGATATTGATACCGATATGAATCTCAGTATTGTTCTTGGCTGACGGTAAAACAACATCCACGTTACTACCAATCGCATCCAGACTTTGGGGTTTACTCCAGTTCGAGTCGCCAACCTTGAGGAGTGCTCGATTTCGTTGATCATCCGCACCATACGCGAACATGTATGGCAAAGCTTTCCGTCTCTCTGTATCAGCAGATTCCGTATGGAAGCCTTGTCCTGCGGCAGTCTTTGCTTGCTGAAGCAGCGATTTCGCTTTGATGTTGATCTCCAAACCAGTCTTATTCAGAATGACATAAGGACTGTAAACCGTAACTCGGAACGCCCCACCACTATCAGGAATCTTGAAGTAATGCAATCTGAGATTCAGCGAAAGACCTTCACGATCCTTGCAAACCAGCATAGACTCTTTGCGGAAATCTTCTTGATTGTTCGAATTAATGATGGCGAACTCGCTGGCCTTGAACACCGTGTCTTGCATGTCAATGCTCATAAGCAGAAGATGAGAAAGTTCAACCACATGCACCGGACTAAGTCCACCTTTGCGAAGGAAGTTAGTCCAATCCTTCTTTGTGTTTTTGTCGTAGATGCGGTATTTGAAATCATAGGGCAACAGATTCTCGAGCTCGATAGGAGCAGAAAGACGAATTCGCATGTACGGATAGATGCTTCACAATGTTAGCAGATTCTTCATTAATCAAAAATCGAGTTCAAATAACTTACCTTGTGATAGGAGTAGTTTTATCAAAAGTAGCGTTCATCTGGAAGTAGAAAGGGGGCGTTTTATCACCACTCTCACCCTTGCAAGTCAAGGTCCTAGTAGGCTTCTTAAGGAGATCTCTCCAAAACAGTGTCTCCGTAGACCAGGCATATCCAAACCCTTGATCAGGTCGGACC
The DNA here is from genome assembly GCA_002242865.1 of Clarireedia sp. CPB17. Taxonomy (NCBI): domain Eukaryota; kingdom Fungi; phylum Ascomycota; class Leotiomycetes; order Helotiales; family Rutstroemiaceae; genus Clarireedia; species Clarireedia sp. CPB17. The sequence goes on along the minus strand of LLKJ01001505.1, from coordinate 7,517 downwards.
AGCAGCGATTTCATGAAAGCCGCACCAACAGGAGCAGGACGACTCTCTCCAGGCGCAATCTTCTCAATCTTGAGCAAATGGCCCTCTTGAGCATCGAAGACTCCCAGCTCCACAGGGATCTGCGTCTTATTCTCGACTAGCAATGGCGATCTGAACGTGATGTACTTAACGTTGTCCTCACCCAGCGTAACCTCAACCAGCAAACGGTGCAGAATCTGATCCTTGCGTGGTCGAAGACTATAAAGAGTCTCTCCTTCACGATTAACTGGGATCTTGCTAAGATCATCAAACCCACTTCCTTCAAGTCGCAGACCAACAAAACCACTACTATTCTCCGGCGAAAGGTTCTCACGCATCTTCTCCCAATCCTCAAATCGCCACGGCGCTTCCTCCCCATCCTCAAGTTTCGCAGTAATATCATTCTCAACACCCGGAACATCTGCCCAGACATGAATATCGAAACCCGTGTAATTCCTAATTCTGTACGGTGCATCAGCACCACGCGGTTTCGACAAAATGTCATCACCTCTCGACAAGAACTGAGCTGATTTGGACGCCAACGCAATCGTCGCAGAAGTCATTGTAATCTCTAGCATTTTCTTCGAGATCAAGTCAACCGACATGCAATCCTTGCTTGGATCTTTGGCGACCAATAAACCGAGCTCCCAAGGTTCAATGAGCGGTTCCCATGCAGACTTGGAGAAATTGTACACGTTGATGAACATGTTGATGGCGGTGTCTGCTCTCAGACTACCAGTCCAATCCGCAGCAGAGATGGTGGATTTCTTGACACTCATATCAAGGATAGGCAATTCGTGGAGATCTCCAATCAGAATGAGTCTCATGCCATCCAACGTAGCAGTGAGCTCCTCGTGTTTCCTTCTCACGGGCTTGTTGTCGGTTTGGGTGTTCTGATTCGGTCTAGGAGGCGCAATGGTTCCAGGTTGAGTCTTCTTTACTGTCGATCCACCTTTGCCACTTGCTGTGCGTTGCTTAAGACTCGAACTACTATGCAACTGTTTAGACTTCAGATCGGATGCAGCAGGTTTCTTTTCTTCTTCTTCGCTGCCGGAAAGCTCAGAAGCCCTCTGTACAATCTGAATTGCTAGTAAAATATCGCGCAGTGACAGACGAAGAACAAGTGGCTCAATATCAAGATGTATGGTAGTCGCATTAGCTTTCGAGCTATCCATGGACATCTGCAGGGAGAAATCATCGAGAATTCTAAGTCGGGTATCTTCAAAACGATCCATCCGGCACAAGAACATGCCCATCTCCGACACCTGCAGGGTCAAAGCATGTTGTTGAGACATGAGTATTTGTTTAGTTCCAAGCACAATTGCTTCTGAGCTCGTACTGAGAGGGTTTGCGATCAAGATAATCTGGGCATCAACGACATTGACACGGAACGCAACACTCATTGAAGACGAGTTCGAGGATGATGATGAATGACTTGGTGTTCTGCTCAAAGATTTCGTGCGGCTAGTCTCTGGCTTAGGTTTGCTGACTTGCATAGAATCCGTATCCGATACATTTTCAGATTCCGTTTCATCATCGTCTTCCGGCTCAATCGGCTCTTCCACTTCAAGACCCTCCGTTATAAAAGCTTGTAAAGCAAACAAATAATCGAGGGCGAAAATGATTCTTGGACTATCAATCGACATGATCGCAATCAGATTGCGCTCTTGGCCTCCCGATATAGTGACGCTAGCCATAAATTGCTGCACGTCCTGGTTCGAGGATGTCATAATCTTTCTGAATTTATTAGTCTCTCGTTTCCTGCTATCCTGAATCGTGAATGACTGAATCAAGAACTCCGACTCCAACGATCCATCCGTCATCATGCGCAGCTTAACTTTCGTCTCATCCATGGAGAACTTCGACAAACTTGCATCTTCCAAATCTCCAATTGGCTCGTTCTTTTTAGCTAGGATGAGTTCGAGACCGATAGTGTGCACACGGAATGAGAGATCGAGCTTCGTCCAGCTTTCTGAACTCGTACCAAGCTCTGGGCCAAGATCGACAAGTTGACCATTGTTTTCGTCCTGCGATGACTCCTTAGGCATTATCGCCTTTGCTTTCTTGGCAGTCGCATCTGGCACTTCTTCTGCAACATCTTCGTCATCATCCGAGTCAACGATAAAAGCAGCAGGAACTGACTTCGCTAGCTCGAGTAAGAACTTTAATTGCGTCTGAGTAATGCGTAGATTGAAGTCAGACATATTACCCTCAATCTCCAGATCCGGACGTTGAGCGCCTTCAGTGTGCTCGGCGTAAGTGACGATGAAGCCAAGATCTACTTTGTCAATGAGCTCGAGTTCTTCGGACTTCTCATCAGGGAAATAGAAATCCGAGGTCAACCGAATATTCCTGATACCAGCGGAGAGATGCATCGCAATAGTGGCATTTTCTGAATCATCCAGTGGCACGAACTTGTTTCCAGCATAAATTTCTCCCAGGTACGCCGTCAAAGTATCTCTTTGTCCACTTCCAGCATTCATAACGCGAGGGAAGACAACAATAGGTGTCTTGACATTGACATCGAACTTGATGCGACTGGTGCTCTGTTGAAGTTGCGAAGCTTGACTCGCAGCAGCTTGTCGTGCAGCATTGAAAATAGCTTGCATCTTGCCGAATTTGACCAAGAACTCAATAATCTTGCGGTATGGTTCTTCCAAGAAGTTGACTTTGATGGAGCCAGCGCGGAGATAGATGGATGAATCATATCCAGGGTATGAGCTGCTTTCGGAATCGAACGTTTCGTATCTGAAATCAGCAAGATCATCTCCTTCGATAGCAATCAACCTGCGGAGATTTGAGTCGGTGGAAGCACCTTGATTGACGTCGTCCACCAAAGATAGATCGCCCAACTTTGCACCAATTCGCATGGTATTGCCTAGAATGAAAATACCAACATCTGCATGGTTGAAAGATAGTGTGGCCAATCGAATTCCGTCATTGTTCAAAATCAACCTGATACTCTTCAAGTCGACCTTAATACGAATAGATCCAGATTCCGACTTCTTCACTGGCTCCACCTCTTCTTCCTCTTCTTCAAAGGGCGATTCGTTGCCAGGTACAGCCAAGAGATCCTTCGACTTCTCAGCCCCTGGAGCTTCAGTTAATTGCTGAGGACCATCCTGATTTGTGAAAGTGACCAAAATGAAATCCAGCAGCGTCAAGAGCGTTTTCCGCGTAACCACCAAATTGATCGTCGAAATAGCAACATCGACATTAATCTCCACACCATCGAACTTGGGCATGAACTCCGGTGAATGCGGGTTCACCTTGATGAGCTTCACATGAATGAGATCTTTGTGGTCGTCAGAATCCGTATCTCCTGAAGAAACAATGGATTTGAACTCGGCAGAGGAGGGGTTCTCCACATAATCATCCACAACCACAGACTGCAGTGATGTCTCCACAATCAAGTCGTATGGGCGGACACAAACCATCACACCAAAGTTCTCAGCGACCAACTCAACCAAAAGTTGGTCGGGTTTCTTTCCCTCCGGATCACTTCTGAACAGAGAGCCCTGAAGACGTTCGACCTCAAACTTAAGCTCAAAATTCTTCTGCTGCACTTTGTATTTATCCTGTTCAGCGCCACTGGAGGCATCCTGGAACTCATCCTCGTCGTCATCATCATCATCAGACGATTCGTCATGGAGAATAATGGCCTCTTGCGCAGAGAATCGGAACGATTGAGCTCTGTCTCTTGGTGTTTTGTGGTAGCCAGCGCTCCCGGTTCGTCGCAGCGATAAAGTCGACGTTCTCCGCCTCTTTGACACAGTTTGAGCTGGCACTTCCTTCTCGTCAAAGTTTGGTATAGCCATATCAATGATCCTCATCAAATTCTTGTATTTCTTGTCCGAGGCAGAAGCATGCAGTACTGGTAGACGACCAGTGACCCTGACCTTTGTCAAGTTGGGCGCTTTGGGTATGATTGACGTCTCAACTATGAAGTCAATGTTGATCTTCTCCACAATACGCATCGAATGCGGATCTTCCTTCCGCGCAAGCTGTCCTTTGGTATCCTCAATCGAAGGTCCGATCAAAACCTGAGTATCCGAAAGCTTGACCACGAACTTATCATACATCAGCGACTCCAGTTTCTTGTAATCCGCATCATCATAGGCCTGTTTCTGCTTCGACTGAACCTCGCGCATCGTCTCCTCGTCTACCAATTCGCTGTTCACGCTGATATGACCAGCGTCGAGAATCAGACAGATCGTCTGCTTTGACGCTATGTTTTCAGGTACGATGATAAGTGGTGCTTGAAGATCTAACTTGGCGTTGATGGTTTTATGTTCTTCTAAAGCAAACTCAAGACCTGCTCGGGTCTGCTGCCTCAAGCCTTCAACGGTCGCTCCAGCGGACTCCATGAGGGCTCCAATAGACTCCATATGTCTTTCCGGGGGCTTGAAGAATTGGACGATGCCAACAAGGAAATCAGGATTCCAGATGACCTCAAGCGGCTTTAGCTTTGCAGTCACCGCGAGATCACCAGCATCATGTAGCGGATTAGTTTCAATCTGGAATTGGAAGAATGGGTCGGTAGATTCCTCGGAATCTTCGTCGCTATCTGTAAGAAGTTTCGGTTTCTCAGGCGCATCTTTGACGCGGACAATTTGCGGGAACAGACTTGAAGGAGTGGTTCCATCGTTTACTCTCAAGCCACCAAGACTAATATCTGCAAAGAGAGACTCGGGTCTCTGCAAGAATTTTGCTTTAAACCCATCGAAGTAGAGACTGAGGACTTCGACCGTGTTCTTGTGAGGATCTCGCTTCAATGTGAAACTACCAGTGTTCAGCGACGCTTCGATCTGCATCTTTACCGTTTCCTTCGGTAAATCTACCGTTTCCGCAAGTGCTGTCTTCTCGTCATACTCAATAGCATCATACAACTCCTTTCTCTGCTCTTCAGTCATAGTAGTATCTGGATCTTCTTCCGATTCCTGTGGTTTCGAGCCCCAAGCCCAAGCAACCCAACCCTGTTTCTGTTTCGGAGGCTGTTTCTTAACACCAATATTCTCTTTCTTCAACTGATTCCGTGCCAGCGATCTCCAGAAACGCATATCTTCATAGTCGAGCTTCCACTCCAGCTTTTCCAACTCCTTGGCCTCGTCGGGCGAAAGTGGCTCAGTTTGCTTCTTCTTCTTATTGAAGAGCTCAATGTATCGAATACGGTCATCCCTTCTTTCTTTGAAGTATCCCCAAGACCAGCGACGATTGCGGTCATGAATTTTGCTCAGAACGGCATTTCCAGCAAATTTGAACCACGCCCTTGGATCTTCTTTCGGTCTGACACCTTTTGGTGCAAACTTCTTGTACTCTTGATGCAAGATGAAATAATGGAACAAGTCGACCATCATCAGAGCGTCGCGATACTGATTGTCATCCATAACCACACCTATCTCATCAAAGATCAATCCGGCTTTCAGATGCGGTATGTCTATCTTGCCACTCTTGTCCACTTCGAACTTCGCTTGACCACTGACTGGTTTGAGGATGAATTGATGATGGACATTATTTGGATCCTCGCCCCGCACTATCATTTCCTTGAATTTCTCCAGCATTTCATCATGAGAAACTACCTCCTTTCCACCAGGAACATCCGACTCCCTCCCGGTGCCCAGCAAATCCGTGTCCGTATTCCAGTACACAGCCAGAGCACCCAACGTTGCCAGCTTATGCGTCGTCCCGCTCGAATTCTGTATATATGTAGGTTTCCAATTCCCATCCGTGCTCACAGCACTAAACTCTTGTAAAGTAATACCAAGCGCGAATGGATGGCCCGGCGCCGATATCGAGTCTTCGTAGCGCACATGTATATTCTTGACCGTGATTTGGAGATTGTCGACGATTTTCGTAACCAGGCTATCCGTAAACGTTTGATTCTTCTGCTGTTCTTCCAGACTCATGCCCTCCTGACTGCGGTCCTTGAGCATCTCAGCACTATCCAGCTTCTCAATCTTAACCGTCTGTCTCCTCCTCTCCTCCTCCTCCTCATCCCACTCCGCGTCCTCTCTCGGCGCAGCCAGCAAATACACATCCTCGATCTCGACCTGCACCGGCTGGCCCCTCAGATTCGACCATGGGATTTTCAGCGTCAGTTGGCCGAGATGTCCCTCGACGACATTGATCGGCAGCTTCAACTGGTCCAGCGCCTCGCGTCTCAGCTCCAGGTCCCGCAGTTTGACATCGCCTGACCAGATGCCGACTTTCAATTGTCCTGGGTCGAAGTTCCGTATGTACATGCCCAGGAAGCGGTTCAGCAGCGACGCAACCAGTCCTTCCAACATCTTCAGTCCGTGTTGCCGTCACCCGGGCCGGGAAACCTCTCGTCTCAAATGGCTCGATAAATGGATGGCATCCGCGACGGTTGAGGGGCGGATTTGCGGTGGGAAGATGCGAATTTTATGATGCGGGGTAGGAAAGCGTCGTAGTTCTTTAATCCATATCCCTTGGGTGAAAATAATAGGTAAGTATCGAGTCCTCTTTCTTGCGGATTATGCGTGGCGGATCACGATTCGTTATACGGTGATGATTGTGGATATTATATGTGGGAGGGGGAGGGGTACAGTGCAGAACAGTAAGGTAAGGCAAGGTAAGAGGGTCGATGAAGGGCAATCACGAAGGAATGATGAATCCACCGAATTGTTGTAATAGTCAGACGAAGCTGTACAGAGTAGAATGCCACGTAAATCAATGCTTTTCATTCCCTTGCTCCATCTCATCATTACGAGCAATACCTGTGCCGTAGCTACTTGTACATTGACCGCGCCTCACACAATAAAACCTGGAATCAATCCTTCGCACAATTCCCTCCCCCACAAAGCGCAAGCGAGCGATCTCATTGGCGCGCAGCATCGTCCCTCATAGGTGGTGATGTATGCTTGACAGAAGCTTGGGTGAACAATGACGTATCCCGATTTTGCAGGAACGTTGAGCTTTGTGCAGCTGGGCTAGCATTTCCGATGAAATGAGCAAAACACGTAGATCAGATAACTTCGGCCCAGAAACGATAGATTAGATGCGGAAAAGAGAGGAGCACAATCGGTCATCGTTTCAATTGAACCAATCCATTACCCAACTTTTTCTCTTGGAAGAGATTCTGCACAGTGTATCGTAAAAGTTTACACCCAGAAAGGGAAAGGGAAGGAAGAAGAGTTACTCCATCTTCTTTCTCTGAAGTTCTTTTCATCATCTCCACGTCCAATTCTTTTCTTCAATTGTTTACAATTCCCATTGTTCTCTTCTCCCACGTTCTTGCATCTTAAATTCATCCTCGTCGGTCTCGACGATATAGATAATCTCGTCTTTACGAGAACTCGGGAACTCCCTCGTCACACGAGTTAAGATAGCGGGGCAAGCTCTACAGCTCAACACCCCCCTCCAACTCGCAACCATGCTTCGAAGCAGCGCAACGCGCTCCCTCCTCCAGAGCTTCACCAAAGCACCCAGCTCGCGAGCTCCCTACAGCCTCGGATCCGGCAGCCTACGAAAAGCCGCCC
>LLKJ01001504.1:0-11387 GCA_002242865.1 Clarireedia sp. CPB17 | reverse complement strand
GGTTGGGGGGTGGACAATGGTAGTGTAACGGGCTGTTGGTAGTTGAGGGGCCTATGTGGGAGCTTCTCCTGCCAGCTATGTTAGTATCTACAATGATTCGCACTCAGGATCTAGCGGGGACCGTCGCATGTAACCCTAGAGGTCGCATAGAGGTATTTGAGTATCTTCTGCTAGTTTGTTTAGTTTTTTCTGTAGTTAATCAGAGGTTCTAATGAACACTTATGTTGTGAGCATCTAGGCACTTAGGAAGCTATTCATCATAGTATCAGCTGTGACTATTGGAGACTGTAGTCGGGGCATTATTGATGTATTAGTGCCTTGGACACAAGGCTCTAATGCGTTTTCTCTTTTCTTGTGGTGAGGATTAAATACATGTAGTGTCCACGAGCCTTACATATGCCAACCAAATCAGCTTGCTGATATAACTGCACTCATTTCTCCCCACTGAGTATAAATAAGCCTTCAGCCCACCTCAATTCTGTAGACTCAATCAACTCATCATCATCTTATCCTTTTTCAATATTTTGGATAATGCACGCGATTAAAGGCTATTGGGAAGCTGCTTTTCCAATCCATACTATCAACAGATTTGTATTCACTTATAACTATATAGTTTTTTGACTTGTTTCGTCATTTCATAGCTTCAAGTTCATCTACTTTTGTTGATCTTCTTACTGGTTTTCATTCGCTATGCCGTGCTTTCATGCTAGAGTCGAAGCTCCCGGCACATATATAACCAATGTGCTTCTATCAGAAGTGTTATTAAGTTCGTCAGAATGTTCTGAATGTGAACTGTTACGCCGAGTAGTCGAAAATTATAAGCCTGACTGGAAAGACGAACAGGAGGCTGGCAAGAATACGGAGAGGTGGCTTCGTGTGGTGCATAGTACTGACTACCCCATTACCATTGAATTAATCGTCGGACAACCATCAGAGAAATTTACTACACTACCACCAGAGGGTGAATTCAAGCTACTACGCCATGCTTTAGGTATGAGGTTTCTGCTCAGACAACCGTTATTATTATAGGGAGCTTATAGTCCTATTTTTCTCTTAATAGTTTAAACCAAATTCTCGGTACTGACTTCTACAGACGACCTATTTTACGATAACTGGGCGGGTACGCATTTATAAAGTCCTCTGAAACAAAGTCTGGATATAATTCCAGATTCTGGATCAGACCGAGCCTTTGATCGTGCCGCTAAATGGTTATCGCACTGTCTTTCTCATGATGAGACGTTGTGCGGCAATAATTTTTCAACATATATGCCACGAAGATTACTTAACCTGGGGTTGAGTATGGGAAACCACGATCCTATTCTATTTCAGCCAAAGGAGCCGGTGCCTTACGTTTGTCTGAGCTATTGCTGGGGACCAAACGCAGACAATATATTGAAGACAACGACTAAGACTTTGAAGATACATTACCAAGGCATTCGACTGTCATTGCTACTGAAGACGATCTCTGATGCCGTTATCTTTTGTCGAGGACTCGAGGTTCAATACTTGTGGGTTGATTCCTTGTGTATAGTTCAGGATGATATACAGAGTTGGCTAGTTGATTCTGGTCAGATGCATGAGATATACTCCAATGCTCTTATCACTCTTGCGATAAAGGAGCCTGCCTCTTGTAAGACAGGCTTTCTAGGCAAGCAAAGTTTCGGCTCGGATTGGCAGCAGAAGTTGATTATTCAGGATATGCCGGAAGCTGGAGGTCATGGAAAGATACTCTTTATACGATCTTCTACCCATATACCTCCCCCTGCATATGAGAGATGCTCTTTGAACCAACGCGGCTGGACCCTTCAAGAAAGTATACTCTCGAAACGGAGATTATGTTTTGATGGCAACAAAATGACATGGGAATGCGCCCACAGAAAAATTTGTGGGTGCGGACATACCTCTTGGGACAATACCGATTCAGCCTTTATGCGTGTATGTCATTTGTGGAAACAACCATTCGAAAATCCGTTCCGTCTTTGGAGGGAGCTAGTTGAAGAATACTCAGCCCGACATCTCACCGATGGTAGTGATAAGCTTATAGCGATTTCCGCTTTGGCTAAACTATTCCATCATGGCACCAAAGACCCCAAAGGTGAACATCCGACTTATCTCGCAGGATTATGGAAAGAGGAATTTCTTCGCGGTATCACTTGGAGTGTTTCTCAACCATGTCGCCCAGGACAATACCCCAGCTACCCGTCCATATTAGCACCACAATACCGTGCACCGACTTGGTCATGGGCATCTGTCGATCTACCAGTTGATTACTGGCTTGACAGACCTATATCTTTCTTATTCTTGTCTGAAGAGCCAGTAATGTCACTGGACTGCAATATTAACGATGTTGTTACTGTGCCTGGTCTGTCTTCAGATCCTACTGGCCCTGTATCATCAGCGTACGCTCAAATAACTGCACCACTTGCGTGTGTCTGCAAGGAGACTCTTCAACAGGCTGATACACATACATATCCAGACCAACCTCATCGGTACGAAAATGACGAAGAAAATGATGAACTCCAATCGTTCTGTGTCAACACATCGTATTATCTTCTTCGCCTATTCGCTTACTCCAGTACACGCCCAGAAAGATGTAATCTTTCGCCTGGAGAGGATATTTATGGCCCTCAAATCTGGTTCCTAATATTGAAAGAGTCTTTAATGGTAGAAGGTGCGTATGAAAGAATCGGAATTGGACATTGGGAGCGACCTAGTAGGCCGTGGGATCCAAATGAAGAACCTTGTCCGCTATTCCAAGGTTACGAAACTAGAAGCGTTAAGATTGTGTAGCCTCATGTAAGACTCCTTAAGAATCTGAGGTTGATCCCAACTAATATCTTATATACAAGTTTGTCCTTCTATAATCTGGATGAGGCTTTGTTCCAGCGGATCGAGTTTGGCCCCGCTAGCACCATTTGCCGGAGGGAAGAGCATAACAAACCCTGAAGTCCCAGAAACTTTGAGCGGAGTTAAGCCTAGCATGGCTTTGCCTTTTCTTCCATCGATATGCAAGAATTCAGCGATAGGATGTGTTTTAATGGATTAGAGGATGTGATGCAGACGGAGTGGACAGGAATGGCGCCTCGACTCATATGGTTGAGTGATGGTGATTGAACTATTCTAGGGTGTCTTTGTGGTTATGACGTTACTACTATTAGTGGTGGAGGGAGGGAGGTTTCGTATTGTAATGATTTGTCTGCATTGTGATGTCGTCGGTTTTGGAATTCGATAGTCGAGTTCCAAATATTGGCATGTTGTGGAACGAATTTCCTGGAGAGTCTGAGATATTGTAAACTGCTCATTGCTCAGTTACAAAAGACCAAAGGACCAAAGGTAACCATGTTACCAAGAAACCTTAGGCTCAGTTCCTGTATGGGCACGCCGAACGCGTGGAAAGGTGGGATTAAAATGACTACTGCATCTGACTAGTTGGGTCTAGTGGATCTAGAAGTCTGGTTTTGTGCTAAAATCTACTATTATCTTTGCTACAATGGTGATCTTGTTGACAGAACGCAGCTACCTGCTTAAAGTTTACAGTTTAACCCCAGCGTCCTAGTCATCGCTTTCATATGATAACTAGCTGTCAGGTTGAAAATATCACATTGGCAACCATCACGTATGGGAAGAATAAATGGGCAAGCTGCTACGATAAATTCGTCAAGTGTATTCTTCCACTCCCGGTTATTTGTTTGCACGCTCATACTAACATGGATCATATACTAAGCAAAACATTTTCTTCATCTCCTTCACCATCGAAACCTTTCATTCTCCTCCCGAGCACGTTGAATGACTCATTCATCTTACGCAGCCAAATTTCCATGAATTTGTGAAGCATGCTTCTTCTAGCGTTGAACTGCCGCGCTGCAAAGTCCGACGCCTTCAACCTATATAAAGAATGTCAGTAAGCCGCTATCACTTGAAAAGCACATAGCGAGAATAAGCAACATACAACAGCACCGCAGCAGAGTGGAATCTTCTCAATATTAAGGCAGACTAGGTCAAATTGTGTAATGTTGGTGATAGTGTCTCCCCTGGGAACATCTGTGGAGATTGTCAGCTATTTCTCTTGCAGTATTCAGAGACAGAATGAAAACCAATGGCAGTACTCACCCATGCATGAGGTCGCAGCGTAAACTAAGTTCAACTCATCTGCTTGAGGAACGCAGCAGTAAGGGGTGGGGAATTCAGCGGTGGTGCAAAATTCACTTGCTTGTCTCTTTGTGAGGTCACCAGAGACTGCGGATGATCTTCCAATTGCGAAGGCAGCCGCAGTAGACGCCAGAGTGAGGACATGAAAGAGATACATGCTTGATTGAAGATTGTTCAAAGTTGGATCGGTGTTTTTGATATCTGTAAGAAGTGGATAATGTGTTCGTCTGTGATGAGATTCAATCTGAAGTGAGAGAATCTTCTCACCTTTTTATCTGTTGCCCCTCACCTCGATCTAACACCGCAAAGTCCGAAGTTCTTGGCTACTGATCTTTGATGACCGCATACTTTATCTGCTCTAGAGAGGATCAGAATGCTCTCGGCCTTCTCGCTAGGAAATGAAAAGTCTATTGGCTTCGAGATATTCACCTAGCATCTCTACTCATGCAGCAGACTTAATTTGAAGGGATATTACGTATCCCGTTCACCTTGTGGACTGTATGCCATACCACCTTCTTCATACAGAGTAACGGAGGCATGCACTCGTCATCATAACCCCAAGCAACGTCGTTGATTTTTTAAGAGATCCACGTTCAAGCGGCAAATGCTGCCCCCGAGATCTCCAGTGCGTTGGAGACGGAGTGAATGACACTTCACCATGAAACCACAATCTTTCAGAGGCAAACCGCGATGGGCTTTGGCTAAAGCCCATAAGAATCCCGACGCTTTTCCATGTATCTCTGATGGCATTCATTTCCCCTTTCCTTGCCACTTGTCTAAGAATGACACCCAATCGTTAAGGCACATTCTCTGCGTGGTATATGAAGATCTGTGCTTAGGCGATGTCGCGGATTACGGTTCAGTTTCCCCGCATTTTTGAATTAATTTACACTGCATAAGATCTCAGCTCTTGATCCACTCAAAGCACACACTATTTGCTGTGACTGAGTCTCCTACCTCTTATGGAGAAGGATCCGAAGGAATCGCTTGCATATAGGCGGAGATCATGAGGGGAAAACCTAAATGCCTGCCTCCGGGTACCGTCGATATGAATATTATTGGCTAGCGGTTGGAACGGAGGGTTTCTCCGGAATTTTGGTTTCTGATGACTCCGATCCTTCAGGCCCAATTTTAAGCATATATGTGCTAGCATGTATATGCATGTTAGCAAAAAGAGATCGGCCATGTTATTTTTGGGCGCGTTGTGCTGTGCCAGCGCCAAAATCTAGATCTCTGCAGGTCGCCAAATCTATTGTCCCTAGTGAGTAAGAAAATGCATCTCCAAGTAACTAACGAATCTTGAATCTTGTCGGTTTTCATTGGTGGACGAATCCAAGTAGTGCGAGATGGTTACAACCGAATAAGAAAAAATGGTAGGATGCTAAATGTTGAGAGATGCGTATCATCAAGCACCACCAGCAATGACTGTGGGACGTCATTATGTCATGGAACAGGTGAAAAACACGATCAATGCTATGGGTTACACGAAACGAGGATAGCAATTTAGAAAAGGATGAATTGAACCCCTTAATTTTCCCACGTGATCGTTTTGAGCTGTGTCTCACTCGTTCGCCGCGCTGGAGAGGCATCTCTAATTATGTGGCTTGATGAACCTGTCATCGATTTCAGCCTGCTGGTGCCTGAGCATATGGACTGCGGTACGAAATAGACGTTATATCAACGACTATACCGCTGGACGAAAAACCGAAGGAAACCGAAACCTTGACATTTTGACATCAAAATCGAGTCCAAGTACAGTCCCAACGTCTAATTGTTGATATAGTACCGTCAATGGGTTCTTTTGGGATGATTTCATTTGTTCTATCCAATATCGAAGTATCTCTCCTAGGGTGCTTTATCCTGCCATCAGTATGCTGTTTTAATATGCATCGGGTAGTAGTACATAGCTTTTCTGTCTCTTTCACATCCGTTGTACTGAAAACATGGAGGTGTTAGTATTGAAGATCCAGTCGTGGAATTTGGAAGAACTCGATCCTATCTAGAGATTATATTGCCTAGTGGATGTGAGATAGCTGCTCATTTCGCTAGCAAAGCTAGCAAAAGAGACAACTCCACTAAGTGGCTGGAGTGCTGGTCAGCATTTACGTATATTGTGGCTGTGGTTGGTGGACAAGTGGAGATGTGGCTAGAATTCCTCTCTTCAATTTACATCTTGTATTTTCTTTTTTGGTTCAACATATTACAGCAGCGATAGCATATCGTCAGCATAGCTGGGAATCCTTCTCTTCGTTTTATGTTTCCTTGGTCCAATTGAGTTCTTGGCACTGTGATTGCTGCTTTAAAAGCAACGCGCCTGCCGGCGAGACGGTGAAGAATAACTACTTTATCTCTACTCTTGACGTCCATGGATCCTCGCAAACTGCTCCGGCGAGTTTTAAAGCAAGGGAAATATTCCAATGGAAATTTACACGATAATGCAAAACCAAAACAGGATACAATGACCACCGGTCTTTGCAATTGCTGTCAGCGAATATTTTATAACGAAGCATACGGCGATAAGTTAAAACACCATGAAAACGTCTTTGAGTTAATCAGGGCCTCGGAAGCTGGGTGTAAATTATGCTGTCTAGCGTGGAGTAAGTTAGATGCAGACGAAAAGGCTGCGACTATCGGGGCCTGCGACCCCGTATCTGATGATTCTGATCTGCGTCCTATTACCTGCCAGATATACTGGGCGGATGAAGAAGAAAGTAGGTGGCTATCAGTACATAACATGAAAGCTTGTCGGACTGTTACATGTTTCTTTGAATTCGCGACACCAGTTGGAGGAGTTTTCTCAAGAAGAGTAGTATTTCTGCCCTTTGAAAAAGGTAAGGCAAATCACGATTGATCATTTACTGCATTACTGAAGCCTTGATAGGACTAGTTGATTACTTCAAGAAGGAATGGAACCACGAGTTGTTGGCTTCTGACACAAAAACTGTACCCCTTTGTCCTACAGTCATTGGAGCTTCGAGCTTCACCGGACGAAATACCAGTACCGGATCCGATGAAAGTCTTGAACAGACTGCAGGATGGATCACCAAATGTGTTCAGCAACATATGGAGTGCAAATCAGCAGTTGATACGTCTCCGAAGATATTTCCTGCCCGGCTCGTGTATATCAGTCCTTGTGAGAATGGGCCTTTGCGGCTATGTGAAACGAGCGTGTTAGGACCAGATACGCCATACATGACATTGAGCCATTGCTGGGGCAGGAAGAGTTTTCTGAAGCTTACAAGTGACAATTACGACGAGCTAAAAATCCATATTTCTTTTGAGAAATTAACAAAAACTTTTCAAGATGCTATCACCATTACACGATTCAACAAGATCGAGTATATCTGGATTGACTCACTCTGCATAATCCAGGACTCAAGACAAGATTGGGAAAAGGAATCATCTCTTATGAAGGATATTTACTCGAACAGCTTTTGTAACATAGCTGCCAGCCATGCCACCGATGGTGATATGGGATGTTTTGTAGACCGTACTCTTTCAGGGGGTTCGGTCATGATTGATATACCTTCCACGTTCCAAACAGATAGTGGCTTTCATCCAGGAATATGGGAGTGCCGGGACACAGAACTATGGATCCAAGAAGTACTCAACTCGCCCCTCCAGCAACGAGCCTGGGTATTTCAGGAGTACGTGCTACCTCCAAGAACATTGTATTTCTCTTCGAAACAGATACATTTCACGTGTGATCACATTCAGGTGTGCGAGCTATACCCTAGAACTTGGAGCCTCTTTAAGAAAGATGGACTGGAACCTGTGAGAACAATACTGCGATCTCTGATGATTCGTGGCTCGGATAATAAGGTTGATTTTACAAACGCACGAACAGCTATATCTCTTTGGAACGACATGCTTAATATTTACACGCGCTGTGATCTTAGTCGCGAAAGCGATCGACTGATTGCTATTTCTGGATTAGCACGACTCCTCCAGCCCTTAATACCAGGACGATATCTAGCTGGACATTGGGAAGACAATCTCATAGAACAACTCTTATGGAAATCGCGAGGTGAAGGTTCTCGCTCGGCTACCTATCTTGCGCCTTCTTGGTCTTGGGGCTCGACAACACGACCAATATGGACTCCGCAGTCTGACCAAACGAATGACATCCGACGAACTCGACTGGATTCTGAAGAAAACAAAGACAGAGTGAAGAACCAATTGGCCTTTATTCGCGATGTTGAGATTATCACTACCAATGGCGACGCTATGGGTCAAGTCACCTCGGGTTTTCTACGCATGGAAGGCGTTCTGAATCTGATTATTCTAGATGGGAAATATTCGAATCCTACCGCCGCAGATAATCTTCTCATATCCGAGGACGTCTGGCGCGAGAAACTGATAGGTAAATACTGCTTCGTACCGTTGATTGAGAGCAGCTGGCGGAATCCCGACTATCGCTATGTAAGTAGCAAGGGCCTGCTTCTGAGACCTACGGGCAAGGAAATTGGTCATTATGAACGGGTCGCATTTGCCTACCATAGCGGGAAGGAGGGAGATGGCTTTTCAGCAGAAAGTAATCGGCAGAAGGGAGAGCTCATGACTGCGGATTTGTATGAGAAGTATGATGAAGAGACTGGACTATATACGTTTACTATCATCTGAATGTTGATCTTGGGTAGCTAGCAAGGACTTGTATGAGTTCTGGGTACATTGAACAACCTGATCTATGATGGACGTCCTGGCAGATGACCCACCACTCTACTCCCAGCACTAAGACCCTCTACCTATCCACATCTTCACTCTGAACCTTCCATTCTCTCACATGTACCCTATTCCGCAGACGCCGGTTTTCCCTTCTTCGTCTCAACTGAAGACCCCAAAAGGGGCTATAGCGGAACAGGCGAATGCCACACCAGAGAGATGGTTCTACCTGAGGTTTAGGCTGCCCATGGGTGGGTTATGATGACTATTGGGTACCCGGTGGGTGGGTTGAAGAGGTGCAATTGCCCACCCTTGAGTACCCATTTCGCAGCCTACCGAGGATGTACAAGGACAAGGAAGAAGGTGAGAAAGTGTTTAGTTGCCATACTCAATTTAATAGCTCTAAGCTTGTTATCTGTATCTACAGTATACAGTATAATCCATATGACTACACGCGCATGCACACACACTCTATATTTCCTTTCTCATCTATTTCCAACTCGCCATATTCGGTATCCACTCTCTTTACCTCTTCTGCCTCTGGATCGTTACATTTCTATCCTTCTGTTCACTCTGTTCATGTTTTCGACTTTGGCCACTAATTGGCTCATTCTTTCCTTCTCTCCTCTCCAACTCCTTCACGTTCATCCCCTCCTATTCATCCATCATTCCATACTCTCCACAGCATCAAGCATTTTCAAACTATTCTCTCTCATGCTCTTCTACCCTCAATCTAATCCATTCATGTTCGTCCCGTGCTCTTGCTTTTTATCTCTAGAGCTTGATTGGCTTTCATAGATGACTCCGACTTATCCCTTACTACCATGCTGTTCATGATGTCTATTTTCTGTACTCCCATCGCCACTACATCATATCATCAAGTTGCTCTTGTGGAGTGAAGGAAAACCACTTGAGGTGTATGCTTCTAGGAAATGGCTGTAGCATGCTCGGGCTGGAAGGACTGGGGTGTTATGTGGTTGGCTTTAAATAATAAACTAAAGGAATATAGTCATCTTTTTATACACACATTCCGTCTTCCTCATGTTGACGATCGTTCATCTGCTATCAAGATGACTCCGTTCTCCCTGCCTGACCTCACAGTCATTTCTCTTCGCCGGCAGGACTTAATGTCCTAGAGCCATAGTGTGCTCACACTAAGCTTGAATGAAAGGGGCCGTTCACAACAACTAGATACATGCCCGGACAATTGTCTGCATATCTACAGCAGGCCATCATTTATCAAGATTATGCCCAAGCGACTCGGCTTCAGGAGTTGATAGCTACAGAGTGGAACGAGACTCAGAGTGGAAACAAATGAGTCAATATCCTTGAAACATCGAGTAAGATCATATATCCAGCACACGACGGCTCCAGGCAGACAAGAGAAGAACCATTCTAGTACAGAAGACAAATACCAGAATACTCAAGAGCACTCGTATCCTACAACCTCAAACAGCAAACGGCGAGCAGCTTGCTACACTGCATCATCGTAACATTGCAGCAGTACAACCTGATTAAGCGGTATGTTTTCCGACTCCTGCCCAACGCCGTTACACTATATCCTCTCATCCTACTTCCTCCATCTACCCCTCCCATCTATCCCTCCACTCCTACCACACATCACCCACCCCGTTCACCACAGCCTAAAAAGAAACCCCCATCAGCCTGGACCAGCAAGAACTCACCCGTATGCCTGACTCCGGGTGAACCCGACCTACGGCAATTTCCAAACCAACTCAATATCCCACCCCCAGCCTATCCAGCAGCGAACTACCAAGCTAATCTAGAAATACTGTGATCGATATACCCATTTGTTCTCCAGTATCAAAGCATAAAAGCAAATCCATCCGCCAAGAAACCTCCCAGCTAACTCTGGCGCGATCCCTGTTTAGACGTCTTGGCCAAGTCCCGACATTCTCATCACCTTGTGATGTCCGCACTGCATCGCTAGATCGCCAAGAAGCAAGAAGAGAAAAAGGTACCTTTCGTATATACACAACTCGAGTAACTACACCGAGATGTATATTTAAATACCATTATACCACTCAATAAATGCAACCAGCATATCTCAGAAAATCCGCAACATCACAATGCGCAGCTATTGTAACATCGCTGCCTGCACTGCACACACAACATCGCCAATCGCACTCCTCTCCAAAAAGCAGTAACCTACATTAATATCACCCAAAAACATAAATAGAACCCACAAACCCAAACCTAAAACCAAGAAAACTTCACCGCATCGCCACCCTCATCACCGCCTCCTTCTGTAAATTGCATGCAAATCAAGGAAATGCGTACGGTACTAGTCTTCGTACCTGTAAGCAGGCAATGCAATACGACATCGCTCGCCCACTCACACCGATACCCCTCATTTCAACACCCACAACGTAACACAACCCTATCTGCATCTTGTATGGCTAAAAATATCTTACCCCATTCCATTCCTACACCCGTCGGCAACACGACATGACATGACATCATTGCAGCCATTCAGCCATTCATCAAGCAAGCCCATTCCGCAAGCCGCCTATCTCATCCCCCTTCCCCAATTCATTCTCTGCATTCCCCCTACG
>LLKJ01001502.1:0-10148 GCA_002242865.1 Clarireedia sp. CPB17 | reverse complement strand
CTCCCCAGTTCAACATGATTCGGACTCCACACTCCCACCTCCCCCCTCGCCAAAACATCCAGCAAGTTCTCCATCTCCTCACTATTACACGCTAAAGGGATAGGTTCCCAGATAATCAGCGGTTTCTCATGAATACCTATTTCTTCACGGCGCTTGAGGAGTTCGGGGATTTGAGCTGCGGTGTCGAGAGGTGAGGTGAGGAAGTGGTAAGTGCTGGAGGAAAGCTGGCGGGGAGAGAGGTGGGAGGGAAGGATACGGTAGGGGCCGGATGTGTATTTGTATGTTTTTGCTATGTGAGGGTGAGAGGGTTATTTATCTTATGTTATGTCGACTTGGCATGGAAATTTGGAACTTACAATCGAAGCCTTCTGCTTTTCCACTAAGATTCGCATACCTCAAATCTCCCCTCGTGCACGCTACTCCTTGTCCCTCTGTCTTCCGAATCTCTAGGTCTGTCTCCCAGCTCCGCAACTCGCTTTCTACATTTTCTGGAAAGTTGTCGCCTGCTCTGATCACCCATGCGAGTTTCTTGCTTAGATTTTCTCTCGATGGGAGGAAGAGTCGTGCCCCTATGATACCTAGTTTTTTGGTTAGTTTTCTCAAGCCTTAGGTAGATGCGAGAAGGGGAGGAGAGCAGAGTTGGTGGAGGGGGGTTGGAAAAGATAATCTGATATAAGAGGAAAGAGATCGAATAGCACCACCACTCGGCAAGATCATCCTCAACCTCTAAACACATTTTAAACATCCAGAAACCAATTCACAAGTCCTGAAATCCCAACCTCAAACTCCGTACCAAACACCAACTTCCTCAAATATCAAAATAATCCAAGAATCCATACAACCACCCCCTCAGTGTAGGACGAAATAAGAAAGAAACAATACAAACATACAAAAAACCCCACTCCCGCCCAGAACACCCAATTTCGATGTGCCATCGGGGAAGTACAGATCATCTAGAATACACATTCCCAAAGTGACAAGGAGAGGATTGTCACTGTTATGTTCACCCGCTTCGGGGGTTTGTTGTTGTTGTTGTGGCGGCGGCATTATGTTGACTATTCATGAAAAGACTTTAAGAGGGACGTTGCAGTTCTAGACGCGAATATAGAAGAAGTGTGAAGGGCTGTGGATTGGTACTGCATCGAGGGGGTGGAGGTGGATTATATAAGACTTGATGTTGTTGCTGTAGTGTGGGGGTCGGCCTTGGGCAACGCTATGATGGCCATATTGAACAAGGGCACTAGACAGGGCAGCAGTGGTATTGGGCAGGATCTTGAGGAATCTCACGAGAGGGTGCTACCCAAGCCATCATATATATACTGGAGCTGGAAACGCACTTCGAGAAGAGAATGCCATTTACCATGCAACCTAATGAGAATCAGATACAAACCCTAGGGGTATGAATGAATGAATTTCACTATATGCAACTATGAATCGCCCATCTAAACTCCTTCCTAATCCTCAATCAATCATTTCATCAAGTAACACGCCACCTCCGACCACAGCACGGATACGTCCCCCTCCCTTTAATGTATGCACCGTCCCATTACAATTTTTCTCGAAAGAACTTTATGAACAGCCGAAAGTTTTATGCAAAACGCCATCCATCTCAAATCGAGTACATAAAGCAAGCCCAAACCAAACCAGGATACTTCCACCCTTTCAATCAAACACCAATCGAAATGATCCCAACCTAATACCTAGTCGAACGTCTATCGCCCCCATGCTGAGGTGGTGGAAGTGGTCCATCCCCATCGAACAAATCATCCATATAAGCACTTGGCGCACGAACGTTTCCATCTCCACCTCCACCACCGCGGTTCAGATCCAATTGACTCGGGTAATCAGATTGTGGTGCGTATCCAGGGCTTCCCGGTGGAGAAGGTCCCATCGAATGTCCTGGTAAGTAGCTTGAAGATGGTGCGAGGTTGGACATACTGATGCTTTGGCGGTCTCCAAGATGTTGCATACTCTGATTATTCGCTGGTGCCGATGCACCTGCTGCATAGTACCCGGCCGGAAGATAACTCGAGGCACGATTTCCGGCATTATTACCGCCAGCGTGAGCTGTAGGAGAGAAAAACAGAGATGATTGACTTTGTACTGGCGCATTTGCAGTTGGTGGTCTCCCTTTCTTGCCACTTTTGCCCATTCCTGCCAACGAAATAGTAGATTCCTTGTCGGCGTACTTGTAAAATGGCTGTCCTGGTTTTTGGAATAGAACTTTCTGATCGACCATGTTTTGATGCATCGCAGCGCGTTTGACGGATCGATGTAGAGACCAAGCAATAAGCATACGCCAAGACAATACGCATAGAGCCAAAAACCCGAGAATAGCACCGACAACGATGAAAACCGTTCCTTCGGGATAATTTGACATTTTCATAAATGGCGCATTTGCCGTTGGTGGGACAGTGGGTGTCGGGATTGAAAAGGCGCCCGCCAATGTTGGCAAACCCGTAGCAGCAGCCGTGCTTCCACCCGTTGACCCTCCTGTAATTACTGCCACTGTTCCAGTCGTCGAACTCTGTGTTGTGTCACTCGATGCTGTGGTTGACGTAGATGCAGCGGCAGCGGCAGATTCCGATGCTGCTTCCGACGCTGCCACACTTGAGAGGTTTGGGAGTGCTCCTGATGCTGAGTCCGCGGCGGCTGTCGTAGATTTTGCAGCAGCAGCAGTTGTTGTTTGAGCGATGGTCGGCATGGCGAATAACGAAACCGCCAAAGCAGTCGAAACTGCTGATTTTGAGAAGCGCATTTCGATCGTTATGAATATCCTACTCGATTTTCGAAGTTGTGTTTTGCTAGAAATCAGAGGTTGGAATCCGTCCTGCCTGATCCAATCGAAACGAGTATGTACCCCAGAAGAAGTTGTCGCAGCGACCAAAAAGACCTGGGAATCCTTCGGTTTGAATGACGAAGACCAACCTAGAAATTAAAGTCGATGAGGTCGAATTTGAGGTATGAAACGGAGCCAATAATCCAGTCTTCGATTCCGGAAAATATGCTGGCTCGTCCCAAGAAAGCTCTCCAGACCTGATCACGACCTCTTCAGTGGTTGTTGTGTTGTGCAGCAGGAAATGGAGCCCTCTGTCTCAGGGTACAACAGTTGATCTTTACAAGGGTGGAGGGTCTCCAAAGCGCTCTATCCAGATTCCAGAGGAGTTCATGCAAGGGCCGCAATTTTCGATTAAAAGGACATACAGTACAGCAAAAATAAAGCGAATGTGACGATTTGAAGATGTATTTGCTGGTGATGTGTTTGAAAAGAGAAGTGTACAGGAAAAGATTCGAGAAAGTCGCTTGGCTCTCTCGTATTTTCCGTCCTTTCCCTTTGCCATTTGTTCGTGTTCCTGCATTCCCCAACCAAGCACGCCTTGGACAGAGCCGCCTAAACTCAATACTGCTTAGCAGTCAATAATAAATCTGGAGCTAGCCACTTCGAGCTATTAATAGTTACCAGGAGCAACAGTGTAAATGATTGGGGCGCCGAAGTGGCTAGAGAGCGGCGAGAAAACGGCAGAATCCATGCTATCACAAGAAATTTATAATTTTCTGTCGCGATACACGCACAGCTACCAAGCCAAGCTCACCCCCCTCCATCCCACCGCAAATTGTGTTGTCATTTTTGGTGTGGAAGAAAAGTGAAGATCTTGAGAAATTCACCAGACACTCACAATGGGCAAGGCGAAAGTAACCCGCAAATTTGGGGCCGTATGTACCAGCCCTTCCTAGACCTCAATATCTTATCGATTAGCCCACCCATTCACACATCCGCAGGTCAAAAGAGTAATCGGCCAGCGAGATGCTCGTCTAAAGGAGAATCAAGCGAAGGGTGAAGAAAATGCCAATAAACCCAAAGAGCTCGTTCGCGAAGCGTAAGCTCCCCTCTCCTCTTCCCCCGCTCTCAGTCCAGTCTAACCCTCCCCCAACAGACCCCAGGTTTCGTCCGCCCTCTTCTTCCAATACAACGAAGCCCTGGTGCCCCCCTACCATGTTCTAGTCGACACCAATTTCCTCTCGCATACCGTCCAGCGCAAGCTTCCCCTCCTCGAATCCCTCATGGACACACTCTACGCCAAATGCATACCAGTCATCACGTCCTGCGTGATGGCCGAATTGGAAAAACTCGGGCCGAGGTATCGGATTGCGTTAAGGATTGCGAGAGATGAGCGCTGGCAGCGTCTGCGGTGCGATCATAAGGGTGTGTATGCAGATGATTGTATTGTGGATCGAGTGGTGAAACATAAGATTTATATCGTGGCGACGAATGATAGGGACTTGAAGAGGAGAGTGAGGAAGGTGCCGGGTGTGCCGATTATGAGTGTAGCAAGGGGGAAGTATGTTATTGAGAGACTGCCGGATGCCCCTGAGAAGTAGGTGCTGATGCTTGGGGGGAAGTTGAAGAGAAGTTGAAGGGGAAGCTGAAGGAAAGGTTGGGCATGACATGGCATATTTGAAAGTATGGCGTTTAGGAAGGAAAGGAAAATTCTTTGTAGATATTTGGGCTTGCCGGGCTTTAAAATTTCGGAGCTGCAAGAGTGTGTGTATCATAAGATACTAATTTCAACGTCTACTGCCATTACCTCTTGCTAACCATCAACGGAGCAGTCACGAGATTTGATGTGCTTCTCATTGGGATGAATAGACCACGTCTGTAAACTCATTGAATCAAATTGATAACTCCCGACTCTAACCATACCGATTTAAACCAGCAAGGAAATTTGAAAAAGCCCCAAATATGCATGCTTTAGTTTATACACACAAAATCATACACTGACAAGCCATCTTGGCTTCACATTAAACTCCATTTTGTTTCATGCTAGCTTCTTAGCAAATTACTGTTGCTTCTTTTGGGCTGCTGGTCCCATCTCCTTGTCGAAAGCTCCATAAGAAACTTTGAGACTTCCAATTGCGCTGAGTCCTACAGAAAGGATACTGAGAAGTACGATGCCGACCAACAGACCCATGAAAATACCTTGACAATGTCAGTATGAAGCTGAAATCCCAGATAAGGGCGAGACAAACCTGGAGTGAAGAATTGGTATTTCTCAAATAATGGTCGGTTATCTCTGGGGTTGGTGCTGTTGTCAGCCCTGACGCGGAAATCTCTCTTCAAATCAAGATGTTCTGTGGCATCAAATACGGCATCGTAGACCA
Source organism: Clarireedia sp. CPB17 (assembly GCA_002242865.1). Classification (NCBI taxonomy): domain Eukaryota; kingdom Fungi; phylum Ascomycota; class Leotiomycetes; order Helotiales; family Rutstroemiaceae; genus Clarireedia; species Clarireedia sp. CPB17. The sequence continues at coordinate 4,988 of LLKJ01001502.1, read as the reverse complement.
CAGGCTCTACAGACTCTAAATCTTCCGAATCAATGACTGCCCCAACCGGAGTGGTAGTATAGATGACTGTATATTCTGGACCGCTTGAAAGATGCTCGAAAAAGTTGGTGTTGATCATTGCATCTACAATGTCGTTAGTATTCGAGTGGTAGACTGGGTTCCTGTATATTCCTTACCCTGATCAGCCAACTTGTCGGCTCGAACAGCTGGATCGGTCGACAACGATTCCAGGTTGGCTACAATGATATTCTTGGCGCCGTCGATAACATTCGATAGACTGGTATCTTTTCGTGATACAACTTTCTGTCCGCAAGACGATGCGATGAAAGACTCCAACTCCTGAACGACATCCAGATCTTCGACAACCACATCCGTAACACTATAGAACCCTTTTACTCTAGGATCCGCGATGGCTGCTTTCAAATGAGGTACTGCGCCTTGTCCGGAAAGATCTGAGGCGGCGAGTGCTGGTTGTTGGATGATGATGTAGAGATCCGAAGGACATGTGCGGAGGAAGTCTTTTGTAGCCTCTAGGACAGAAGAAGCAGTCTGCAATTCTTGTTGTTCAACTTGCATAGAAGATGATAATCTGCGATGTCATTGTCAGTGGCTGCTTGATGGATAGAACTCGTGGTTGTTGGAACTGTGAAACTTACAGCGACGAAGAGGAGAAAAAAAGGAATGGTGATGTATCTTTAAACGCATGCACTGCGGCAGCGCAACACAATAAGCTCCCAGCAATCGAGTACCGCATCTTTACTTTGGCTGTCGTAAGTCGAGTTGATGCGGGATATGCTCAAGGTAGCTGGCAACCAAGCTTAGACAGTCCCAAGTGCAACCTTGAGCTCAGGGATGACTAAGCGGCAAGCTCCGCCGAAATTATCCTCTACAGAAATATTTCCCAGAATTCTAGAAAGTTAACCCATTGCGCGACGATTATTTTACAACACATAATACAAGATGGAACCTTCAATGATTGTTCGCCCACGGCCGAAGAGGTCGGTACTACCTCCATTAAGAAAAAAGAGGAAGATCGAGCATAAAATCGAGGCAATCAATTTCGATGACACTGCGCGCGCAGACTATCTAACTGGATTTCATAAGAGGAAGGTTCAGCGCACGAAGAGGGCACAGGAAGAGGCAGAGAAGAAAGCTAGAGAGGAGAGAGTGATTATGAGAAAACAGGTATGTGCAGGATCTATGTGCCTCGTCTAGTAGGAGAATTTATGTTAACAATTTTCCGCTGGTAGCTGCGCGAAGAGCGAAAACAAGAACTGGAGGAGCACGTCAAAGCTGTCAATGCGTTGCTGGAAGATGTGAACACCAGGTTCGATAATGATGAGGGCGACGATGAGGAATGGGGAGGAATTGAAGAGGAAGAAGCGCAAATAGAGCCTGTGGACCACGAAGAGGAATACATCGATGAAGATAAATACACGACCGTTACTGTGGAGGCTGTAGAAATATCCAAGGAAGGAATAAAAAAGTCTGGGGAAGACGAGCATGGAGACGAAGAGGATGGGATTACGGAGGTGCAAGGAAAGGTATCGAAAGAAGATAAGGACGAGAAGGTAAAGAAAGTTTGGCCAAAGAAGCCGAAGAAGAAGTTCAGGTATGAGAGCAAGTCCGAGAGAAAGGTGACGAGGATGAAGCAAAGATCAGGGAGCAAGTCAAGAGCAGGTGCTCGGCGAGGAAATGATTGAATGCAATGTATTAACAACTTCACAATGTGAAACCTGCAACAGTTTTTGGTATGTGACTTCGATATCAGTCGAAAAGCAAAATCATGTAAAAACAGCATACCACCCCGCCAGCGCACAAGGAGGCTTAACTGCGATCAATCCGTCCCATGCACCGAAAAAGCTCTAGAACAACAACTTTCCATCCTGACTCAACCTCAACCTTAAATGTTGCTAACTTCTGCTTGGAAATCATCCAACTCCTTTTGCACAGCAGCGTATTTCTTGGCCATCTCCTCGAACTTGGCCTCCCACTGATCGCGGTCCTGCTCGAGTGCTTGTACTTTACGTTCGAAGTGACCAGCCTTGACATCGGTTTGGCGGAGTCTGAGACACAATATAATCAGCTTGTGATTAAGGGGTATGGAGATGTGAAGATGTGCAGAAATTGTGGAAACAGTCCCCCTTTTGAAGGGAGCATGGATAGCAGTAACTTACTTGTCGTTTGTTTCGCGAAGGTTCTTATCGGCTTCCTCAGCTTCCTCCTCCAAAAGCTGTAGTCGTCGTTGAAGAGTCTCGTTCTGTGTACCGTGTTGACTACCCTCCTCTGCTACAGCTTTGGCCTCCTTAATACCGTTCTCCAACTTCTCAACCTCAGTCTCTAACAAGCTGTTCTTGTGTGTGAGGGAGGTAATCTCTTGCTCCTTTTGTAGGTTCTCCTGTTCAAGAGCCTTGACCTTTGCCTGGAGCTCCTCGACCTTCTGGGTAGCTTCGTCGGCCTCGATACGGAGGGTGTTCATTTTCTGTGCGAGGCATGTTAGAATGTGCAATCCAAAATCCAAGTTGTGCGACGACCGGTCGATGAGAATTCCCTTTTCGCGGGTTCGGGGGGTCAAATGGCGGGGTTGTTTTGAGGATTCCACTTACTTCCTTGATGCGATCCATTTTGGCGGTGATTTCTTTGCTGAGATTATTTGAGTTGTAGAAGTTGAGAAAGAGTCGATACAGAAATGAGTATCACTTTGTAGTTTTGATGTTGTAGTTTGTTTGTAAGTTGAGATAAACCAGAGACCGTTGGATGGTAATGTTATAGATGGAAGGTTAAAGACACGATATATTGCCAACCGAATATGCAGGGTTGTGAATGGTTGGGTGTTGACTTGTATGGGTCCCCTCTCTAAGGGGTGAGTCTATGGATCGTTTCTAAATTGGAAAGAACATCAGTTCCATGGTTGCCCTAGGAACGAATCAAAATACTTCCATGAATTTTGAGTCCAGCCATCCCAGTCAACGCGTCGATGAACCTCAAATTTCAATTCAATGCAATAGATATTGTTGATAAACATTCCATTCAGAATAATCGTACCACACAGCTCCGCCGAGGAACTGAATATCCTCAATATGTTAGCAGCCCGCGATCAAGAGAATCTGGTCCATGGTCATCAGCAGGTAGCTGCCTCCAAACCCCTCAATCAGAGCACTAGAGGGTTGCAGCCCAAAACCCCAGGAAATAAATTCCCAAAGACGCCATTGAAAGTCCCACTGAACGATGAGAACGCTCCGACGGGATTCGGAGGTAAAGGTACTATCAAGGGAAAAGGTCTGGGAGGAAAGGATGCGACAACTGACAAGAATGCCTTTATCACTCCAATGGGTAAGTGCTTTTGGGCCGTTATCCAATTGCATGCTAATATTTACGCAAAAGGGCCTCGAAATCGTGCTCCGCTTGGGATGAAAACTACAAATGCCAAAACCAAGGTATTCCAAACCCCAGCAGGTCCAGAATTAGACAAGGAACTCGAGAAGACGGTTTCGAAGCAGCCCAGTGTGCGGAAACCGAGGTCCAAGGTCACAGAAAAGATCAAGATTGATGTACATGGCGATGACAGTCCACTGGGCGAACCCGATGTAGAGTATATGCCGCCAAGGTCGAAGGATATCCCTTTCGATTCCGATGTTTTCCCTAAAGGTTGTCTTAATTACGATGTGTTGAAGCCAGAAAACCTTACGAGAGGAAGCTTAGGGGCGTGGTACAATACTGCTGATAACGATGGCAAATCCAAAGTTGAGCGGGATCTCGAAGAAGGCTACAGGAAGTCTACACAAAGAACTGATGAGTTGGTACTAGCAGCTATGGAAGAGGAATGGACCATTGGAGATATGCCAGAGACCTTCAAACATCTCAAAAAGACAGCACCAACGCAGCAAAGCAAAACCAAGGTTTTCATGGAGCAAAGACCAAAATCTACAATTCCCACTCAAAGTAGAGGCCCCGCCACATTTGCCTCACGAAGGGCAGCATCTGCACTGTCTACGGCTCCTAAAGCTACTGCTGAGCCTGTGAAAAGACCAGCAACTGCCATTGCGAGGCCCGTATCAAATTTCCTCACGCGAGGCAAGAAGACTATGATCATTGCTTCTGCTCCACAGGCTACTATGAGACACAAGGCTGCTGTGGTTACCTCAAAGAGTACCATCGGATACACAAAGGGCAGATCCGTATCAAACCCTCTCCAGAAGAGAGAAGCGTCATCCACTACTCTACAGAAAAGGGTGAATCCCGGTCTCCCACGATCGAGCAGTAATATTTCTCAAAGCTCAGAGAACACAATCACTCCAGCAAGGTTTGCCAACAAGGAGAACATGAACCTACCTGAATACAAGAGACCGGACTTCCTAAGAGCATTCGATGTTGATGATGACGATTTAGAGCCAGGTTTGCGCGGTGCTTTGCCTGAATGCTTGAAGAAGTTTGATGAGGATGAGGAAGAGTTTATCATGACTTTGGGCCAAGTTGAATAATTAACGCGTCAAGACTGGTTATTGTACTACGAATTGGATGGATGAATGAATGAATGGTGTTTATGGATGTTATGGGGTGTCTCTTTTCTGAAGAATATGCAAATTCTTGTTGTACCGTAACATGATATTCAGTGATATTCATTGTTGCTTGCCACTTTGGTTATTGATATTGTATATTAAAATGGTGTTTTTATCCAATGCTCTAGTTAATGTTATTCTACGTCTTCACGCTTGCAACAGCATTTTCGAATGTCTTCATGTTAAGAAAATTATATTGTTTATCCGCAGGTCTAGAAATCAATCTACCCTCTACGGTTCTTCTCACACTCTACCCTGTCCACCCACGTACCCCTCTTGGTGTCTTAGATTCAGATGTTTACATTTTGTGAAAGACCCCATGGCAGACTGCTAGACAATTAGAAATATATCTCTTGGGTAGCACTCAGATAATCCTGATACTTGGCGAGGAGTTGCTAGATATATTTTGGCGTAGGAATATTGTAAGGG
>LLKJ01001499.1:0-12710 GCA_002242865.1 Clarireedia sp. CPB17 | reverse complement strand
GGGTTTGGAAGGAGGGATGCTGGATAGGGAGGGGAGTTGAGGAGGAATTAAAGAAAGAACGAAATAACAAAGTATTTTGCAGAGAAAGATGGAAAGTTTAAATATAAAGGAAGAGATATATCCACATAACAGATAATAAGACTGGTAATGAAGTAGGTAATGAGAAACTCAGAGACTTAGTATAGAAGCTGAAAGCTTGGAGGTAGCTGGGCAACTGAGGAAAGGAAGATGTAGGAAATAGGATAGAGATTATTGACTTCAAAGAAGAAGAAGAAGAGATATATACAAATGAAGAGTGAAGGGCAGAGCAACAAGATATATATCGGGACAGGAAAACTATTCCAGTACGATTGGATCAACTCATATGACGCTGCAAAAACACTACTACGCATTTCAAAGACGGCTAGATAGGTTTCCCCAATCCAAGGCGAGAGACAGGACAACCTCCTCCCGAAACACTGACAATAGATACTCCATTCCAGCGCAAAATACCAAACAACAAAATAGCCAAGGTAGTGAGGTGATGAGGTGCAAGGATATAAAGCGCAAGTAAACAAAAGGGGGAGATAACTACTTGATGGCCTTCAGGAGAACAATCTCTTCCGCCTGAAGCTGATAGGATATATGGTTTTTTGGTCTCTGGGTGAACGCATTGCTCGGCGAGGGAGAGCATGTGTTTGCAGATCTGGGGGAGTTGTTAGTGGAGGGTTCGGCGCAGTGGTTCGGTGTGTTGTTTTGGAGTGGGAGTGGGGTTGGATGAAATGGGAAGGGAGAAGGAGAGTAGAGCAGGGTGTATCAGAAAGATGTAGTATTGGGGAACGTGTGCGTAGGAGGAAAGAGCAGGAATTGGGAATGGGGCGAAAGAGAACGCCGGACACATAGGGGGAGTAGAAGATATGAGGAACAGCAAGTTTCCACGAAGAAATTGAGGATGTGAAGGAAGTAGAGTGATATACATACATCATCGATAACATCTTTCGAGACATTCGGTTTGAATTCAAACAGGACTATGTGTACTAGCGTCATGGTTGCAAATTCGCGAGATACTTGGCGTGGTTGTGGATGGCTTGAAGAGGGATGATGGCAGGAGAGTATGATAGTGGTTACTTATGGATAGAGGAGCGGAGCTTGGGGAAGTTATGAGAGAAGACGTCATTGGTGGGTGCGGGGTGATTAGTAAGGAGCTGGTGGTGGGGGTAATGCAACCTCACTCTATCATGTTTGTACTATCATTGTGTACTGGATACCTGTCACTTTATTGAAGCTATTCTGACCATCTAGTCGCTGGTTAGGATTGCATATGTTGAGCAAAAGGACAGTTTTATTCTTGCTTTTGAGCCAGCCGAATTTTATTGGAAAGATGTGAGCATGGCAACAACGATACCCGCGCTCACTATTACTTTTCCGCAGGTTATTTAGATATCGCCGGTCTGAGGACGCGATATGATTCGAATCGCTCGAAAGATCAGTCGTGCAATCGAATGGTACCAGCCTCTAGCCTAAAGCTTCCATTTGTCTTTGCTTGCTTGCTTCGTTGTTTCTACGCGAGCTCGTCCAGCATATTCCTCTCCCCCATCGAATCCACCAGGCACGAGCAAGCAGCTAGCTATACAGTCCCCTTGCAGCACATATACCCACTTGATCACACCTCATATGGAAATCCTCTTCTCTTTGATTTCAGCACCAATTGCCCCACCCTTACCATCGGTCTTTTCCAGCCTCCAACTACATGATCCTTCAAACTATCAGGGACCGGCGCGTCAGCCTTTAATGCAAGTTGAACGCAATGATCCTTCAGTCTTTGGTTCTCCTCCTTCTTGTCAATCATCCTCCCCAGCGTCTGCCAATCCAGAACCATCTTATCATATTTCTTCTGCGCCGTCCCTTCTACACGAGATGCTGGGTCAAGTGAGATGCTCAGTCGCGTCCGCACATCTACCAGAGAACTGAAATCAATAGATAAAAACTTCCTACGTGGATATTGTTCATGTGTGACAGGAATCCAATATAACAAGATTTCCTCCAACCTAGGGTTTTCTAGAAGCGCATCGTCAAATTAATAATCGAGCAGCGGCAAGGCGATCCGTCTTAGATGTTTCACCATGATCATCGACGTACAAACAGCGTAAGAAACACCCCATAGGTCAAAAACTGTCAGTTTAAAGCCAGACGAGCTGGTCGGCCCAGGCGTTGAAAAATATCCTATTCGGCACACTAAGCTTGATTCCATGAGATAGGTGGTATTCGACACCGAAACGCAATCGATAGACCTTGAGGCTATGGAACGAGCTTCGCGTGAGGTATTTAATACAGCTGGAACTGGTGTATGTGAGATATACCGAAAAATCATGCCAATTCCCCGAGAAATTGTTTCGCTTATTGGCCAAATATCAATATTCCGCGGGAGAAGACAGATTTCTTTCCAAATCCGAGGTCGCACGATGTGTGATAGAGAAGAGAAACTGTTGGCCTCAGTGGGCTGGGGCGACGAGTTTGACTTTGAAGAGGGCGGGGTGTTGGCAGGAAGATCCGCCTTTATACCTCGAACAGAGCCGCTTGGCATTTTTAGTATCTTGGTCGGTTGGTCCGGCTCACGAAGGATACAGGTCAATGACAATTCTCTACTCGCTTCTGATTTAGACGGTTGGTCGTTTTACAGACTCAGTAGAGGGTCTGGGGAATAAATCTAAAGTTTGTTGGATAGCTTCCTGTCGAACAAGAAAACACCAGTGTCATTACCCCTTGCTTCCGGTTCATGGCGGTGAGATGCAACTAATGCAACTACTAATATGATAACATGTCGTAAACAGCCACAAATAACAGTCTCCAGCCGCGACGAGCCGATTCTCTACAGCGTCAATTTATTCCCAAAGCTCTTTTTGCGCTGAATGTCAGCTCTCAATTGGTCCAGCACTGTTCACCCGGCAGAACTATCCTCAATCATTTAATCATGTCGCAGCTGTATACCAAAAAAAGTCACTACTCCGTATCATTGAACTAAGTCTGGCGCCAGTCAAGCGATTAATGATATTCACTGGTTGAGTAGGCTATTCAATCTTGTACTTTACGTCCTGTGTTCTAGCGAACAAACTACGAACAATATCCTCCAAAGCACCTATAAAGTCCTCTGATTTATCACTTAATCTGATTTGAATCATTACCTATACAAAATCAGAAGTTCAACTTACCAATCGATCCTTTCTGATTCCTTCTTTGAACATATCTGTCAGCATGTTCTTCCCCTCTGATGCTCTGAGATCATGGTACAAAATACAGCATCTTGTGCCGAAAAATCGCCAACGTTCCATGAATTCAGCAACCTACCTAAGGAGATTCAACTGAAGATTATTAAACATCATTGCGAGGCAGGGCGGGTCGTCCCGGTATGGGTCAATCGTGGAAGGTACTATGCAGATAGATCCAAAGGAAACTCTGTACATCGACAAGATCAATTATTTACGACTGAGTATCTTGAGCCACCAATCATGATGGTAAATAAGGAAATCCGAGCCGAAGTACTACGATTAGGTTTCTATCGCAACATCTCCTCCGCAATCAAGGACCCCTACAATTATTATAAAAGCTGCATCCAGATACCTGAGATAGACATTAACTCTCCCACATACTGTGCGAACATCTGGCTCGGCAAAGGCGACCTGGTCTGTCCAACAACCGGGAAAGGCGGTATGTGGAGTGACCAGAACATGCATACATTCGGCCGGCTTATGAAAGATTTAAAGGTTGAACGAATTGCTTTGGATACTAATTTAGCGTCTGCAACAATTGGTATGGCTACCAGACACATTTGTTTCGACCCCTATCCACGTTTCGTCATGGCCTTTCTTACTCCCCACATACGTGAAATCGCCTTCTACACTGCTAAGAACCAAGACGGAATCAATTCTTCGACTAAATTCATTGCAGAGCAATCAGCTAAAGTTCGTTCGTCGGCACCACGCGTCAAACAGATGTTCGGAAAACTTCAGAAGAATATGGACGAGCTAAAGCTGGTAGTAGAGGGGAAACAAGTACGCTCGACTCCGTGGCTCTACGAAAATCCAAAGCAGTTCATTCGCCCATCTCTTACCTACATGCGAATCCAAGATGAATCAATGCAAATGGAACAGGATGAATGAGAACCTATCTTATTGCATGCAAGCTCATGGGCTGTGGGCTGGGATTCAATGCACATCGATCAATATGAATTAGATCCTATCTTATTGCATGCAAGCTCTTGGGCTGTGGGCTGGGGAACAATGTCGGAGGAATAGGTTACGCTAGTGGAGAATGGTTCAATGGCGATTGCAACTTGGTTTCAAGTCAGACATCTTCTATGAAAAACAATATGAAATTTATCATGCGATTTAAAAGAACTACTTTTATTGTGCGAGTGAGTGCAACATCCTATGACTTATTGTGAATAATAATGGCTGATACTATGATTATTGTCGAGGTCGGCGTCTTTAGTGATACTCTGTTGACGATGAATGGTTTTAGGCCACGAGACGACGTATAGAGAAGTGGCAGGTGACAGGTCTCAGAAATGCTTTCTCTTTTCTCTGGATGTTCACTACACTATAGCTGGGACTCAGGATTCACTGCGTCTTGGCAAGCGCCTTGTTAATGGCTGCGTAAGTTGTCTGATGGCGGAGTAATCATAGGTCTACTTCGGAATCTCTATTACGGAGGGTCTCCGAGGGAGTTATTTCTGGACTCCATTGAATGAAGCCTTGAAGGACTATGTATATCGCAACACTATAAATTAAAGAGAGATAGATATCCTAAGACTATTCACCCGAAAGTATTGCACTAATATATAGCGGTCGGTAGCTCCTCTGTTTTTATTTATCTTGCTTAAAACAATTAATAGAACAATACTCGTGCTAAAGTTATTACAACTCTGATAGTGAATCGATTTGTTGCTTCTGTGAACAATTAATGTACAACTTCCATTCCTTTAATATATATTTGCTTGCTAGCAATCATCGTTTCGTTTTCCCAGTAAATCTGTCACTTTGTTCTCGTCCATCGAACTACACCACTACCTTTCAGCTCCAGCTTCGTTCTTCCAAAACTTGTCCTAGAAAATGGTTTCACATACACCGAACAACGATAAGCTCCAAACTTTTCACAGGTTCTCAGATCTGCCCATGGAGCTTCAACGTCATGTTCTCTCCTTCGCCTACAAGATACCGCGAGTTGTTCCAATTTGGGTCCCCACCTTTAGTGGTAGCCCTTCCCTGCCCTGTATTATGACAGACACCCCCGAGCCGCCGATCATGATGGTGAATAAAGATATTCGAGCCGAAGCGATCAAATCGGGTGTCTATGTGAACTTGGCCAATTTCAATGGAGACTGTGAATTTAGGGCTCTGAACATCTGGGTTTCCAAATACGACTTGGTGTGTCCTAGGTTTGATGAGTTTCGTTCTTGGCAATTCGCTGATCCGAGACGGGACTGCAGAGCCATCCTTACGTTGGCCAAGGTTCGTCGTATCGGCATTGATGATTTTTCAGCAAGGCGTCCCTCTGAATACGTGACTTTAGAGCAACCGCGATATCTCCCCGGCTGGTTAAGTCACGGTAGGTCGATTCGCGAAATGATCCCTTATTATGATAGCTTCATTTGGGGGCCGGAAGAAATCGTTTTCTACAGTCTTCCAAAAGGTCAGAAACTTTCTGCGTCAACCAATCTTATTGAAGTGGAAGAGAATCAGTTGGACATCATAGGAGGGCACCGGTGGCGTCATAACCGTACTGTTACTCAAGTTAGAACAATGTTAGATATGTTGAGGGAAATCAAAGGAAAGTGGCACCTTCTTACCCCCGAGGGCAGGCAAGCTAGGCTTAATACGCATCGGCTCTACAGTAATATTTTTGTAACACCAGAAACTTTTAGCTACCCACGCTTCAAATTTATGATGGTCAAAAAAGACTGATGTGCCTTCGCTGGACCCTCAGTCTTATTGTAGAGGGGCACTGTCTAAGGTAGCACATTAGCTGGATTCAAGTTAAGATTAGATATTGGCGCGGTCGGACTGGGTATGCTACTACATCTCTTTATTCAATTCTACATCTCTTTATTCAAATTTAGCATCTTTCAAGTTAGGGCGTGTTTTCTAATTCTATTGAAGATTGGTGATTCTTGTTGTGATATAAGTAGGTGTCATTAATGTATGGATTGTATCGAAGAGAATGTGGAGCTTGCGACATATGGAAGCTTCGTAGATGAGATTTCTTGGAGATCAAGTTTTAGAATCCATTTTCTGCGTTTATTCTTATACCAAGGGCTCAAGGGTTATGGAAAGAGTTTGTTTTCGTGAAGTCAATCTCAAAATAAACATCAAATGAATATACATACCAGTTACAAACTCTAAACTGCCAGTTCCTGCCGGTCTAACGACCTGATCGTCTATCTTCTATCACTTATAACGAAATAACAACCCTATCACCTCTCCCATACTATCTCTATCTACATTGTCTCATGCTCGCTCATTTTCATTCTCATTCTATTTCTATCAAGGTTCTTATCTATATTTTTCTACACCCACTTACAAAATCACTTACTTATATAGATATGTACGCAGCCGGCCAAATCCTCTTAGACCTATACAGTAGTCTAATAAATGACCGGGTGAAATTGCATGCGAATCTGAAGATGCTAGAAGTACAATGAAGTCTTCAAGTAAGGATACGTGTGAGATCGGTGATAAAAGTGAAGGCATTCAGAGACTCCGAATCCGACGGATATCATGATCCGTCAGAATCTCCGATGCATGATTTATAAATGGGCTTGTCTAGAACCTCTCTTTTACTGATTTCTTTGCCACTGTTTTGAGGATATAAACCCTCTTCTTTTTGCTGTATTTTAGTTCTTTAGATAAATCTACATATGCATTCATTTCAGTCATAATCTCACAATACGAGTGCTGTGATTAATTCTTTTGCTCGATTTAGTTCGAAAGGGGAAATTCTGAATGATGGGTATATCTAGGCTACGAACCTACGCAGTAGGTGGGTAAGGTACCCGGCGGGTTGGGATACCTATAGATAGGTTATAGTAACTAATAAGTATATATTAAATAGGCTAAGAAGGAGATTACGATCCATTAGCTGTCACGGGCCCAGTTCTGGTATATACCATATCTAATTGGATATATAGATATATTGAGGAGATATAATTAGCTACCTATGAATATCTGTGGATGGGTTGAACATCCGGAACTACCCACCTATAGATACCCATTCCGCAGCCTAGATATATCCGATGGTTGACTTTCGTGGTAATGAATTGGACTACTCTCCAACAGCTTGAGTGGCTTTATAATTTATGAGTCTATATATAAGATATACATACAAGTCGATGCTACCAGAACACTGATGTCAACATATCAAGGGACGTCGTAATGCATAGAGATTATGAATATATCCAATGATATTCCCATATATCTACCAAGACCCAGCGGCACCAATTCAGATCTGTAGTTTATCACCAGACTATTTACATAACAGAGCGATCGATCAAACAACCAACCCTTTAAGAAGGAGGAGCCGTATCACTGCCCGGCGCAGTATGATTTGGACCAAGTCCTCCGCCCGTCGACGAACTCGGATGTCCACCATCAGCTTGAATAGCAGCAGCAACAGAGTAATAATCGCTATCCTTCGACCAATCCGCTGTCGTGTTGAGACCAATCTGAATCCAAGCAAACAATCCATCCGTGACATCGTCGCCCAAATACAAGAATTCTGGGAAAGGATCGAAGTCGTTCTCGGCTTGCAAAATCGACCACCTATCCTCGGCGTTGGAAGTCAAGCTTTGCGTGTTAGTGTTATAAGGGTAAGTTTTCTCGACTGCAGAGCGGAGGACTTCGTTGAAGAAAAGCTGTCCGATATGGGTTACTCCCCCACCGGAAATGGTGTTATTAGAGTGGACGGTGACGTTAGAGTGAGTGAGGAGATGGATGTGGGTTGCACGGCCATGGTAATGTCCGGGGAAAATGGTGTCGAATGAAGCGACGCCGTCTTCGTCGGTGGCTTGGATGCCGCGGAGGAAGGTCGAGTTCCAACCGTCGTCTGCGACGTTTTCGGTAACGTTGATGCCGGCGTATACACCAGTGGCGTTGGCATTCCAGACGTCGACGTAAACTTGGGGGACGGGCTCGCAGGTTGTGATATCGATGTATTGGACTTCGAGATGAAGGGCTACACCGGCTTGGCCTTCAGTTACATTTTTGCGGATGCTTTCACCCACGACGTAGTATGGTCCGCCGATGTTGATGGGGGTGAGGATACAGCTAGTGTTGGCACTGAAGATGGTGGTTTCTGGGGTGGCGACGGTGTAGTCGAGGATGCCGGTCTTGTTATGGTCGACAGCTTCATAGACTTCGAGGGTAGCGAGATCACGACGGAACTTCTTGGGCTCTGGAGAAGAGTTAGATGTTATTCTTACGTTGAGACGAGATTGTAGAGGAATGAGGGCGATGACTTACTGGACTGAATGTTACGCTCAGCGCGAAGCTGGCGAGCTGTCTCAGAACGACGAGCAATGGATCGAGCATTGAGTTGACGGTGTTTCAAAGATCCAGAGCAGGCATCAAGAGAACGCTTAGCAGCGGAAGCCATAGCATCACGAGCTATGACTTCACGCTTAATGGCATGGTGATCGTGGTGTTCACCTGGGTGAGCCACAGAGGAGGATGCAAGGCAGAATGCTGTAACAGCAGCTGCCAATTTGGAAATGTGAACCATGATGAATGAATTGTACAGAATGGTTATAGTAGATAGATTACTGCAGTCAAAAGTAGATGATTGCAAATAAGAGTGAGTGAGATGGCGAGTAAAATGAGAGGATATCAACGCCCTTATTTATCGACAACAGATAATCCATACCATTCATTGCGTCGTCCTGGCACAGACATTCCACCATCGACTATCACCAGCACGTTCACCCGAACATGAGGGCTGTGATAGCAGGGGCAAGGACTTCGCAATGTACCTCGTCAGCTTTCAATTCATCCCAATGTAGATATTTCGAAATGCAACGATTGCCATTGGTCCAAATCGCACCGTAGGGGCTATTCCTACTCCGCTCTAACCGTTCTCCGTCTCTATTTAGAAGCAGAAGAAGCAGACTACTGCAAGGGCCGACGTTGTCCCCATATACTATTTCTGCCGGAGATCCAGACTAGACAATACGCGGACCAATAGACTTCGGGAGCTGCTATCCCTACCCCCGCAACAAAGGTTAAATTCCGGGTGGCAAGACGCAGAAAAATTCAACCTTTGTTCCGGGGGAGGGAGCATAGTAATGGATGCTTGCAGCGCGGGAAATAACCCTATCTACATATTCCCGTCCTGTCAAGTAACGGAAGCGGGGGGACGTGCAAACACTGTGCCAATGCAGCAATAGACTCGTTATCTTAACAAGTGCCGGACTCCACTGGATTATGTTTGTTGTCCCTTTAACTTTATCTTGACGATGATATAGGCAATTTAATACGAGAAAGTAAGAGTGGAAAATGGACGGCAGAAGCAGACTTCTTAGAGTTGCTTACTCAGAATCCACCTGCATATGCGGCAATTGTGGGCACGTGATCAAAAAGGAAAGAAAGCAAGCGGCTTCCGGATGTTCCGGCTATTTCTTTATCCTATCGTACTGACTTGACTTTTTTTGTTGTCGATGCCAATGTCTTCCCAGGAAAATTCTCGACTTCGATTCCGTACAAAGCAGGATAGCCACTTTCTAATTCTCCGTGTATAATGCATATTTACTCTTCGGCAAGGTCCGCTGGGTCTCAAGCCAATCAATCGATGAAATCTAGAAGATCAAATACCATTCTGACTGGAGTCTCACTTTGACTTCACGAGATGTTGATGTGAATCACTCTGCCCAAAAGCGTGCGGAGGGATAAATCGCGTCAATATACAATATAGGATTGACGTGAAAGTCAACGATGGACGCGCCTTTTACATGACATCCTGCATCCCCTGAACAAACACCGGCTAGCCGAAAGCCCTCGCATACAGCGCCGATTCGCCCAGAAGATGGCCGACTCTACGTTCCGTTGGCCGACAGCTATTCTCGAAAGCCACAAAGCAGATCGTTCCCAGATAGACGGAAAAGCACAGCGTCGCATCAATCGTCAATTTAGCAAACAGTTGGTCTTATTCTGCTATAAATGAAGATGTCGCTGCATCCCGCGTCGCAGTTGCCCTCAACGTTAAAATGGGCATCTCAAGCATTTTATTAGAGGCAATTTCTCTTCCTGTGGTTGAAGAAGATCCAGGTCCTCCACCGGATGGCGGTGCTCAGGCATGGCTTCAAATTCTTGCGGGCCACCTCATTAACGCTGTGACGTGGGGCTATTCCGCCTCTTTTGGTGTCTACCAGCTGCACTACACAACGACATTGAATCTCCCACAGTCACAAGTATCATGGATTGGATCCATTCAGGTCTTCTTGACATTCTTCGTAGGCACATTCTCCGGGCGCGCAGCCGACGCCGGATATGCGCGACATACGGCGATTTTCGGCTCAACTCTTCTTGTCCTCGGCACATTCATGACAAGTCTTGCGACAACGTATTGGCAGATCTTTCTCGCTCAAGGATTATGTACCGGACTCGGGATGGGAATTCTTTATATGCCTGCGGTTGCCGTTATTGGAACCTATTTCAAGAAAAATAAAGCGATGGCCCTCGGCATGGCTGCTTCGGGAAGTGGAACTGGAAGTATTGTGTTTCCTCTCATAGTGCAACAACTCGAACCGCGAATAGGATTTCCAAGAGCGGTTCAGATTCAAGGCTGTATCGCGTTGGCTTTCGTCATCGTCATCAATATTCTTCTCCGTCCTAGATTGCCGCCACGAAGGTCCGGTTCATTGGTGGAATGGAGAGCGTTCCTCGAACCGACGTATGCACTTTTTACGGTCGGGATGTTTCTCATTTTTTGGGCCTTATATTTCTGCTACTTTTACATCACTGTATATGCCACAAGCATTATTGGCCTTTCTGACGAGTCTGGTGTGTATCTTCTGGTGGTTATTAGTGCTGTGGGAATACCTACACGGTCAATCATTGGACTAGCAGCAGATCGATATTTCGGTGCGCTTCCAACCCTCATTGTCAGTTCGTTTACTTTGGCCGTAATGCTTTATGGATGGATTGGCATCTATTCCGTGCCAAGCATGTACGTGTGGTCAGTTCTGTATGGTCTCGCCACAGCAGCAACGCAGGGCATCTTTGTAGGAGGACTTGCCTCGCTGACGACGGATCCGAGTAAGACTGGAGTAAGATTTGGGATGGTATGCTCTGTTCTAGGACTCGCATGCCTGGCTGGTCCGCCAACGGCTGGTGCTTTTATCCAAGCTCAGCACGGACGATTCACTTGGGCGCAGATCTGGTCAGGAACGGTAACAATTGCCGGAGCCTTCTTTATTGTTGCTGCAAGATGGAGTCAGCGGCTGGCTTTTCGAAAAGAGCAGGCTCGTGGTCTGGAGAGAAGAAATCTAGGAACATTGGGTGTGTAAGGTGCACTTCGATCTATAGAAGAGCTTCCTCTATCCAACCTGTACCCGAACGCGAAAACCCCGGACCCGCAGAAGAGCACAAGAGCTGCTCGACGAACGTGGAAAAAGACGTGGGATCGGAGATAGCGTGATGATCGCTGAAGTCGCAGGCCCAGTACAGAGACCAGAGCCTCCTGATGAATGAACAGGGTAAAACGCCATCTACGGTTCGTCCCGTCGGGTCTAGTCACGCAACCCCCCTATTTTATTCCGGAATTATTTAGAGCATAATGAAGTTTCACTTAAAAATCCACATTCTATTCGGTAATGGAACGATGTGGTCTAAAGATAGGATGAAATTACATCCTCGTCGGACCTGTTGCAAAACGAGTACAGATTGCCGAATGTGGTGTGCAAGAATCACTTATGCAACCGTATGTTTTCTTGATTGGTGACCTTCTCGAAATTGGAGCTTTGTTTAGTGTATTTCGTTGGCGACGCCAATATATGCAGGGTCGCCAATATGTGACACTTGGATTATTCTCACATAGCCACCATACTTTGGGCTAGTTCCGTCATGGATTTTCTCACTTTTGACATTCTCTCTGTGGTCTCTGTCGCATCAATGTACGATCACAACTTGAACAACATCACACATTACGTTAAGCTGGAAAAAGACGCATCTTATTGTTGCTGAAAAATATTCTGTAGTGCTTTAAATCATGGTGCGCCACGCCCAAGGTGATGGAGAAGTGCTTTCAGCATCTTCAGTGCCTTCAGCATCCATAACAGAAAGACAAGCGCTGAGTCTTGGACCCGTGAGTATTGATACGATAAGCATAATATCTATCATCTCTTCAAGTTCCGGAGCGAGTTCGGCACTTGTATCTTCAATAAGGCCTATCGTGTCTTTTACTGGACCACTTGTTGGTTACCACACTGAGCCTTTTACATCTTATACTGCAACTGTAACTATTTATCCTCAAACAAACACTTCGCTTTCCAACCCGGCCACTACTCCAACTTCAACAACGACCAAAGCAACTTCAAAAACACCGAATCAACCGACACAAACATCATCATGATCGCCACCGGCGGCGCCCTCAGCTTCTTCTCCAGCATCTGTCTCCTCATCTCCATCTACCTCTGCATCCGGAGTCGACGCCGCACCAACCTCAAAACTACTCCCCCATCCCTCCAT
>LLKJ01001496.1:0-23861 GCA_002242865.1 Clarireedia sp. CPB17 | reverse complement strand
GGGTGGAACGTATGGGATTGGAGAGAGGGGTAGGGAGGTGTGGATGGGGCTTTTCTTGGGTGTAGGTATGTGATTTGGGAGTTGTGGTACTGGAATGGTTTTTGGGGTGTTGCGTTGGTTATTCTGGGGGCTCGCTTAGGCCCCCTTGGCGGATGGGGACGGGCTTCACTTGTCATTTTAGAAAGTTTAAGACTCACATCTACTCTACATCTACTGTGCTACTTCAAGGGCAAGAAAGGAATTGGGAAAGTGGTTGATAGCCAGACTTTATCTTGTAGCTCTTAGCTGGGTTTTTACCGTATAATTTATATGACTATGCATACATGTACTGTACTATGCTACCTCGAGGATTCCTCGCAGATGCTCTGCTAGCATTGTCTATGAAAAAGAAACAGAACGTTCAACCAAAGTGCAATTCACTCTCAGAGTTCAATCCATTCTTAGAGGTCGATTTATAGCCCGTTCTTTGTATCAAGCTTCATCCTTTCCCAGGGTGAATCACTCATAACACATGACACATGAAACATACCACGATTGCTGGTAACCAAGCCCTACAACTTCAAATCACCATGTAATTGACTCACCTACCAGAAATACTCGTATCGGAAATTCCATCGCAAACGTACCCCGCTGAGACCCCTCGACGACCATTGAAGATCGAACTTGTATTTCCCTCGCCAGTACCTCTGAACTCATCGTCCTAGATAGAACATCTGAGGTGTTCGCGCGGCAGAGTAGAACTCGAATCTGTCCTGTTACGTTCCTTTGATCACTGAACTGTACTGCGGATATCAAGTCCTCGTGGCTGCGGGAGGAATCTAAGCAGTCGATTCTCTACACTGTCTACCGCTGTCGTACATGCGGAACTCAAGGTTATATATCGAAATTTCATGGATACCAGCGTCAGTGGATAGACCACTATATATCAGCGTTTTATTCCAGTATTTACTCAGTACGTTGATTGACTGCGTCTGGGTTCAGCTAGTAGAATGAAGTAACTCCATCTTCACGCAAGACGCAAGAGACGTGAAACCCGTGCGAGATGAAAAGCTATCTCGATCAGACAGGGTCCAAACCCGTTCATGAGGGAGGCGCCTTACCTCGCTCAACTTCTACATATTCATAGTCGACATTTGTTCGTCCGACTACCTACCTCCTCCTCGGTTCTGTATCGGTGTGAAATCCTTTATTGTTCCGGTCAAAGCCGCCGCACTGTCGGGTCTTGCAAATCGGTAGGAAGTGATGGGTGGATAGATCGACCGGCCTCCTTAGGCAATGACATGGACGTGTACATACCATTCGGAGATAACCTGAACTGAGCAGTTCGAAACTCGAATCCGTTGGAAAATCTTAAGATAGCATTCAACCATTCCTGGAGATCTAAATATAGTATCAGCAAATTCAATACTGGCAAGAGAAGAATCGTCGAGGACGAAAATCTGAAGTTGACAATGCCATGTCCCTGCCCGCAACAGAGGCGACTTGCTACGGATTCTAGCAAGACATTAACCCATCCGTTTTAATGAGCCTAGGAGATGACTTTCGCTTGACTGTCTTTTCAATATGCTCACCTAGTCTCCAATGCAGGATGAGAGTCTAGTTGCTTTTTGAGCAATGAATAGTTCTACGTTCTCGCAGCAATACGTGAAAGAATATCTTCCAAGATAATGCATGCGATAATGCATGCTAGAGTTATGCATCTCGAAACCTACACGTTATCTCTACGAATACGGGTATGGTGACTCCAGGCTGTTTGCCAGATTACAGGTCAGGCCGACCGCTTGTAAAAGCTTCGACTAGTCTCGCAATCAGTGGGCGATTACCAGCGAGGCCCCGTGAGTAAAAGCAGACTAGAGCTGGCCAATGCAATCTATCTATTCACAAACATCCAGCACGTCTTCTAACCACTATCATACATCTCGAACAAAGTGGAGGGCTCCTATTTTACATAACAAAGTTGATCAATCGACCATTCCTAACCACAATAATCTTCTTCGCCTTCTTGATATCGATCTGATTTTTTGCTTCACCAAGCTTAACTTTTCCTTCCGGTGTCTTCATAATCTCCTGTAAAACCAACTCCTCCAATCCTTTCGCCGCTATATCTGCCGGAGGTATGGGTATATTGGCGACAAATCTCAATTTACCATTAACTTGTACCGTGCAAGATTGTGTATCTGGAACTAGCAACTCCAATGTCCCATCAGGCTGAGGGAATGGAACTGAGAATACTGAATCCTTTTCGGACCAGGCAGTATCCATCTGCAGCTCCTCGGCGCTTCCAGAACTCGACAAATACATCCAGCACTCTTCCGAAAAGACGGGTGTGATTGGAGCCATCATTTGGATTAGTGCCTCAGTTGCGTTTCTAACGATTTTGCTGCTTGAGCTTGATGCTGTTGCGCTGCCAACGTATGTCTTCTTATGCTCGATAATGAGATTGGTAAGAGCCATCAAATCAGAAATCACCGTGTTGAGCGAGTAAGTTGTAGAGTAAGCTTCGTTCACATTAACTATAGTCTGCTGCACCGCCCTCCATAACTTCGTGTCTGCTTCGTATGATTTGAGTATGGCATCTGGAGTGAATACATTTTCGGTGGATCGCTCCTCCTTCGATTTCTTGATATTGTCGCGACGTTCTGCTGCTTGGAGAAGATAGACTTTCGGTGTCCATTGACTTACCATGCCGGCTTCCGTATTAAGCCCATCTAGATTCTCAGGTAACGACGCAATCAGTTGGACGTGGTCATAAACACGATTTAACCATCGAGTGATACCCGAAATTTTCTCTTCGTCCCACTCAAGGACGTCGAGAACGGGTGCCTGGAAAAGAATGTGTGCTCTTGTGGCGTCTGCACCATACTTGGACATGCATGCAGTTGGATCAACTCCATTATATTTCGATTTTGACATCTTTTCGAAGCTGATGTTTGCAACCTTTCGTGACGCGATAACAATTGGTTTTGAGGGTGTACTGAGATCTACCTCACCAGGCTTCAGAAATCGCCCGTTATCAGGATCAGAGTACGTTCTGCCATGCACCATTCCTTGAGTCAACAATTTCTTGAAAGGTTCCCCACGAATTTCAGGATTTGACCCCGCAGGCCAAAGTGGCGTTGTTGAGAGAAATTTCGCAATGAAACGAGCATATAGTAGATGTAGAATAGCGTGCTCAACACCGCCAACATATATATCTACGGGAAGAGTGGCATTTGCAGCCTCTGGAGAAAACGGACTAGTCTCATTTTTTGGATCTGTGAACCTCATGAAATACCAACTAGAGTCGACGAATGTATCCATAGTATCAGTATCTCTAGTTGCATCTGCGCCACACTTAGGACAAGGAATATGTTTCCAGTCATGGGCGTCGTCGAGAGGGTTCCCGGCTTTGCCTTTCAGCCAATGACCATCAAGTTGTGGTAACTTCACAGGAAGCTCATCATCGGGCACGGGAACTGGGCCACAACTACCACAATGAATAATGGGAATTGGTGCACCCCAATATCTCTGTCGGCTGACAAGCCAATCTCTAAGACGCCACGTCTCAGCTGCTGACCCAAGATTCTTCTTCTCGAGTACGGTTATGATGTTCTTGATTGCTTGCGCCGAGGTTTGTCCCGAAAAAGGTCCGTTGTTTGAGTTCAGCTGACCAAGATGAACGAAAGGCTCGTCTTTGGAAGCAGCGTTAGAACCGCCAGTCACCGGGGATATAACGTGCCTTGCAGGACTTTCAGGATTGCTATGCCTCCAAAACGCATGATCACGAGTATCATGACCTGGAACTCCCATTACAGCACCGTCACCGTAATCACCCAGAACATAAGGGGCTACGAAAATTGGTAGCGTACCCTTAACAGCATCATGAATAGACTCTTCGGATACTAGCGGATTTATT
Organism: Clarireedia sp. CPB17; assembly: GCA_002242865.1. Lineage (NCBI taxonomy): Eukaryota > Fungi > Ascomycota > Leotiomycetes > Helotiales > Rutstroemiaceae > Clarireedia > Clarireedia sp. CPB17. Next base: position 19,966 of record LLKJ01001496.1, on the reverse strand, counting down.
GCGCGGATATTAGGGAGCAGATAGCCTGCCTTTGAATCAAGTGGCAGTTCTGGCATCTTGTTCAAGAACTCTTGAAGCTTAGGATCATGCTTTGCAAAGTGATCAACAATTGGGTGTGTCGCTGCAAGTGCGAGATACTGGACACCAAATATAGTATCGGGGCGGGTAGTGAACACTTCAATTGCTGGCTGGACAATCCCATCAGGTGTAGAGACGCCGAATTTTATTCGGGCACCTTGTGACTTCCCCAACCAGTTCTTTTGCATCGCCAAAACTCTTTCTGGCCACAAACCTCCTTCTGCTAGGCGATCGAGGTCTTGCAGCAGTTGTTCTCGAAATTCGGATATACATAAAAACCATTGCTTTAACTTTCTCTTTTCTACCTTGGCTCCCGATCTCCAGGAGCAACCGTTTGCATCCACTTGTTCGTTTGCAAGGACTGTCTTATCGATAGGATCGTAATTGACCAAAGATTCGGCTTGATATGCTAGACCTCGCTCGTGGAGAAGTAGGAAGATCTTTTGGGTATGTTTATAGAAAGCTGGGTCGCAAGTCGTAATCTCCTACAGATTGATTAGCTGCCGAAATCCCAGATGCGAAACTGTCAACGTGCTCTGTCCCAATTCCAGCGTCCATTCATGGCAGCCACTTGACTCTTCATTTTGGCAATGTTCTGCGCTGTCCATATAGCAGGATCTATTCCACGATCTATTGCTGCATTTTCAGCAGGGAGCCCAAAAGCGTCCCAACCTATAGGATGCACAACATCATAACCTTTCATTTTCCAAAATCGACCCAAGACGTCTGATATTGTGTATACGCGAAGATGGCCGAGGTGAAGATCCCCAGAAGGATATGGAAACATTGGCAAAATATATTTCTTTTGGCGGCCAGAATGGGACTTCTCATCTGTCGCGTCCTGGGCGTTTTCCCCGCCATGGTTCGAATTCGCAAGACCCTGCCATTGAGCTTGCCATCGTTTGTCGAGAGACGGTAGATCTAATAACCGACAGCCGCAGCGCCTCGCAGAGAGGGAAATCGCCCTTCCGCGATGGGACCATGCAATACGGCCACTGAAACTACTGACAGGCTGTACATGCAGAGTCAGATGGTGCCCTAAGAATGATCTTGGTGATGCATATCTGCGAATTGTGGACTGCATTTTCTCGCAGCATTGTGGTTTATAAGAGCGGCGAAGTAGAAACCCTAATCGTCGATTACGTTCCGTTCGTCATGGCAGACACTTAGGCTGCAAGAGGAAGCTCTTTTGGAATGGATACTCGAGTATTGGATTGAAGGTTCCTGACTCGAGCTTCCCCTCCTTGCCCGCACCGCACAAAAAATATATCTGAGCACAGACCACAGTTGAATCAACCGGTGGGAGCAAAGCATCAATGCACAGGTCTAACCGCCAAGACCGTCAATCCTTCACAAAGACAGCAACACCAATCAATCAGTGTAACAAAAAAAGAATCTCCTTGTCCTTTTTCCTCCTTCCACCATTTCCTAATTATTCTTCAAGTACATATTGATACTTGCGAAGTTCTTCTTTTCTCTATCAGTTGTCGTATACTAACCATCGTGGTTGTCTGGTGGGAAGCTTTGATTTGGGCGCTGTGCAGTTATCACGATTGATAATGATAGTACCAGCATCACGATAAACGAGAGCAGCACACGACCCTCAAAATCAACCTCTGAACCCTTCAAAGAATGCGGCGAGCTCATTGAATGACCCTTACGAAAGAATATAATGTCACGAAACTATCAGAATTTACAGCCGCATGCGCGCGATTCCCTAGAACTAGCCAGCCTAGCATCGAGCTCCCCAGGACCAAGATCGTCAACAGACTCAACATCCTTCAGATCCGGCATATCCTCATCCCGAAAACTATCACTCGAAGAAGATGACCCTCTAGACTCACGAAATCCTGCTGCAAATGCGCGACCTGGTGGACATAACAGGACTTATTCTGTTTCCTCAGCCTTCGATTTTTCATCAAACCTTTTTCCATTGTCTTCAACGGCGGGAGGCGGCTATGCGCCAATCGGTGCCCCTATTTCTACATCAAATGGACAAACCACCCTAGGCGGAGGATCGCTGGAAAAGCATAAAACATTGACATATCTGAATGGGCTGTCGCTGATAGTTGGCCTAATAATTGGATCTGGAATCTTCTCTTCGCCGAGTCAGGTCAATGCGAATGCAGGATCCCCAGGCGCTTCATTATTGGTATGGGCAATAGCAGGAGTATTAGCATGGACAGGCGCTGCAAGTTACGCTGAGTTGGGAGGAGCAATACCTCTGAACGGCGGCGCGCAGATCTACCTTTCGAAAATATTTGGGGAGGTCTTTGGGTTCTTATTTACATGGAGTGCGGTTATGGTGCTCAAGCCTGGTTCCACCGCCATCATATCAATAATTATGGGAGAGTACCTGGTACGAGCGGCGATTGGAGCAGAGGCCGAGAGTATCAGCATCTGGATTAATAGGAGCGTCGCATTGGTTGGATTGTTTCTGGTCACATTTTTGAATTGTATATCTACGAAGTTGGGCACAAGGATGGGCGATATGTTTATGTTTTTAAAGTTTATTGCATTATTGGGAGTCACTGTTATCGGCATTGTGGTCGCACTTACTGGCTTCTCTGTTACGGGAGATGCGAATGAGGACTGGAAGAACCACGGGTGGTTCGAGGGCACGAGTACCAGCGCATCGTCATGGGCTGTCGCATTGTATGCGGGATTATGGGCTTTTGATGGATGGGATAATGTGAGTCCCTTGAGCTTTCTATTCGGTATATCACACTGACATTGGTTAAAGACGAATTATGTTGTTGGAGAGTTTCGAAATCCAGGCAGAGACTTACCAAGGGTCATTCATACAGCAATGCCTCTGGTAATACTCTCCTATATTCTCGCTAATGTGGCATACTTTTTTGTCCTTCCCCTAAAAGACATCAACGCCTCGAATACAGTTGCTGTCATGTTTGGCAACAAAGTCTTTGGTCCCATAGGATCCTTATTACTTGCTCTCATTGTCAGTGCCAGCTGCTTTGGGGCTTTAAATGCCACTGCATTCACCAGTGGGCGACTGGTCTACGCCGCAAGTAAAGAAGGCTACCTGCCTGAGATGTTCGGAAAAATCGGAGTGGGCAAGCAGGTTGAACCATCAGCCAATTCCTTCAGAACCCGTAATTGGGCATCAAAAAGGCTCTCCAAAATGTTTGGCGACGAAGAAACTGGACTTTTCTTCACTCCCGTCAACGCTATGGTTCTCAATGCAGTTCTCACAGCATTCTACGTTTTGGTAGGCGAATTCGGTACCTTAGTCACCTTCTACGGCGTAGCTGGTTATACGTTTTATTTCTTCACTGTACTCGGATTGATCGTCCTGCGCGTACGGGAACCTAACCTCGAACGACCATACAAGACCTGGATCACTACGCCGATCATCTTCTGCTGTGTGAGTCTCTTCCTTCTCAGTCGGGCTGTGTTTGCGGAACCTCTTCAGACTCTCATCGTCCTTGCTTTTGTCCTCGCCGGTGTACCTATCTACTATTGGCGCATTCGCGGTCGAGATCAAGTCACAAAACGCGAGGGGAGTGGGAGTGGGAGTAGTGGGAGCGGAAGTGGATGGAAATTTTGGAAACGAATATCCAGATGAGCTACCCAACCAGCTGGATTGCCTGCCTGGTTGGTTGTTGCTTCGCTTCCTTATGTATGTAAAAAACAATTCATGAAGAAAAAGAAAAGATGAATAAAATTATTAATCATTTACTCAAACATAATTCCCCACCAACCATGCAGATCGCCCTCGTATTGCTGCAATGCTGATTCTTACCCCCCCACCTTGTTTCGTCCCATATCATCTCATCCCAGGGTCCTCACGCCATATCGTTGTCATCATAACATAACACAAACAGTAAGCTAAACCAAAAATTTGCTCGTTCAACACCGATGCCCATGTACTGAACGGCTGTATGACATCTCGCTCTCGCACAGCATCAGATAAGACAGGAAGCACAGTACTAAAACCTTACATAATATCTCCATCCAATCTAGACCTGTACCTGTGCCTGTGCCTGTGCCTGTGCCTGTGCCTGTGCCTGCGCCTCTGCCCCTCTCCTACGAGGCTACGACACGAGCGAGCGAGTGAGGGAGTAACCCGCAAACGCACAAGCATCTCATCCGTCCATACCCGCATGGCAAGCACACTCATCCTTACATCCATCCCTCGCTCGCGCCTTTTTTTTCCTCAGCCGACCGGACAAGCCCCATCTCGAGACTTTCTCTTTTCCTTGGCCCCAGTACATCACACATATCCCATCACATCACATCGCACCCACATAACATAATCCCCCCAAATTCGAACCCCCGAAGCCAGCTAGGATTCCCGCGCTGGGCGAGACTCCGGATCGAGGGCACATCCCTCCCGCAGGCGCACGGGGCGGGGCGTCTCGTCTGTTAGCCACCGGAGAGCTAGGTAGGTTTTATCATACCATGCATACCTAGTCTGAACTCTCTTTTTCTTCTTACAATATTGCCAAATTGATTAGTATGATTAATACTTGTATTACTCAACGTGGCCGAAAAGAGCAACTTAGGATAAATGGATGAGGAGCTTACTTGCCATATGGGAAAAGCAATTCGGCTGGTGAATTAGAGCACCCTCCGGGATTTTAGGTTCTTACTCTTGTTTACTCTGACTTACTTGTGTTGAATGGACTTACTTAATTTTAATTACATGGGCTTTTTTCTTATGACCTTGCTTGCTTTGGTGATAGGATAGGTGAGTAGGGTTTCGAGACAAAAGTAGGGTATGAGGAGTTCACATGATGGATACAAAAGATACTCGCACGACCGCGGAAGTAAACAAGATTCTAAATACAGCATAAGGTCTAGGGAACCGGCACACAGAAAAGATGGTGGAGTGACAAGCTCGATAGATAGGTGGATATACATGTACCCCGAGACGGATGATCGTATTACATATGCCGGTCTGTCAGGCTATCTATATGTCGAGCCGACCCAAAGGGGCAAGAGGGTCCGTTGCACGCAGTCTTCACAGCACACTGCGCCTCACGGTTATGCGTGGAAATATCTGTACCGATGAGGCACGAGGCGAGGCGAGGGAGCGGTAGGGTTCAAGACGCTCTACGCCATGCATGTACATATGCATGTTTCTGAAAGATACATTCATCTGATGCGGAAGGAGAGTGGAAACAAGCGTCCAGACTCCAGACTCTAGAGGGACCGTGAGTTTTCCCTTGTAGCCGGGTGCGATTGCGAGTAGAGAATATGCTTATGACATTATCATGGGATACGGGCGAGCCAGTGATCAAGATACAGGCCGACGGGCAACACAAGTGGGTAGTATGTAGTGTAGACCGCAATCTGGATTCGAGCAGATGGATACCTTTCCTGGAGTAGATCAGCAAGCGAAACGAAAATCAACAAAACATTTGGAATGGTGTGAAGGGCGAAATCCTTCTCCATTTTGCTTTCTCTTCCGTGTTTCTAATCCTTCGGGATCCTTTAGATTGAGATCTAAATCAAGGAGGAAGGAGGAAGGCGAAGGAAGAAAAGCATATTTTGTGTTTTCGTGGGGATGCTTGATATGCGCGTGGCTTTCGCGTGCGAATACAGCATGGGAGACGAATGAGGCTTGAGAATAATTTAGGCTTCAGCCTCTTTCTCAGTATGGGACGGGACGTCGTGTTACAGAAATTTACTGTCGTTGTATTCCGAATGTGCCCCTTCATCCCAGAAAACACGAGGAACAGTCGTTTTCTGTTAAGTCAGAGTGGGAATGGTGTGCGTTGCTTTCCGTTTGAGATGGAGATGGAAAAATTGGTTTCGTGGAGTTGAAATGGTTGGTTACATTCGCTGCAGGGGGTCATGGAGGGATTGTGATCTTTCGTAGATTATGGCACCTTGAAGTGGGGTTATCTCCTGATCGACCTGTTCCCCTTGGATTGCGATCGTGACTGTTGATCCGGCAGTGACCGAGTCAAATATTTCACATTTGAGTTAACCCAATATGATCCTCAGTCATCAACGTCTCCGCCAACTCCGGGTTTCGCATCGTCCACATCTCCATTAGAGACTTTCATAGCCTTCTCCTTTGCTTTTCTTTTGACTTTCTTCTCTCGGTTCCTCCTTGTTCGCTTTTCTCTTTCGGCTTCTTCTTTACTTTCTTTCTCCTTCTTTTTTGCCTCCTCCCTTGCTTGTTTCTTCTTCATCCTCTCCCTTAGTATGATCCTTCGCTTCTTGCCGGGCTTCTTTTTCTTCTCTTCGGGGTTGCCGTTTGCTGCATCTCTCAATCTATGATTCTCTACCGTCTTTTGTCCCCCGTGCCCAACTCGTAGGACTTTGACCCTCCATGGCACCTCCAAACCCCAATACCTCATGTCCTTGCCTTTTAGAACATCCTCTCCACTGATTGCTGCGCTTGCAAACTGCGCCTTTCTTTCATCTCCAATTGCTCCGGTGAAATAGTAGCTCTTATTGCGATTCCGGATTGTAAAGCCCCCGTCACTAATTTCCTCCTCTTTCAGTACAATTTTAGTATCAGTAGCTGTCGAGAATAGACGGAAATCAAATTCTTGTTCTTCCTCATCCTCGTGCCCCGTGAATTGCGCACGTGGGTCTAGCTCAGTATCATCATCTCCCTTATCTACCGTAGTATCGGCAACATATGAAACGGTAGGCACTACACCATACAGCGAAGCAAGTTGTTCTTGGAATCGCGCAGCAACATCAGGATCAATGGGAGAGGATGGTTCGGGTGAACTTGATGTGGAGCGTGTATAGAGTTCTGAACGGAGCACACTGACGACTCTATGTTAGCGTGCGACAAACACTCTAGACCGCGCGATCAACAGTCATCTACTTACCGCTTTGCATCAGGAAGGTCAAACATAGTTGATTGTAGTTGGTAGAGTTGGTAGAGTTGAACGTTCAGCGTGCAAACCCAAGATAATCTGTGGGGGTTGCAATCTGCGATCTGCAAATTGGTCTGTGTGGAAGCCAAGTCGTGCCAATTGCGCAGCGGGATGGCCCGAGATAAGTTTATTTCTTCTCGAACTGCGAAAGTTCTTGCACCGGAAATTGATAAAATGATGTATCACAAACTGAAAATATGGTCTCCTGCATTTAATGCTTGGGATTTGACGCGCGGGAAGTTACCATCTGAGTGCCGTGCGATTATGAATTATAAGATTATGAGATTAACGAGGGTATCAGATTCAACCATATTTGTATAAAAGTACATCCATCCATCATCCATTTCATCCATTCGTCCATCTCTTCCCTCTGCCGTTCGTCGCCGCAGTAGTATATTACCTTTAAGATAAAGATATTAAACGAGAGTATTATATGAGAAAACGAAAAGAAAAGCAGTTTGCCCTCCTGTTCCTACGCCATCGCTCGCTATACATGATACCAATATGACGTTCCCTTCATGAAGATTTCATGCCGTCCCTTCCCATTATACCCATATCCATCATTTTGCACACTTTCTCCTAGCCTAATCCACGCATACACAATAAGAAAGAGGACCTCGTAGCGTTGGAATTACCGAAAACAAAAATTATACAAAACAGATGGCTGTTGAGGTGCTAGCCCTGGAGAGCATTAGGTTGTGCAGCCTTTCCTGTAGCGTTGACCGTGTTCGCATGCAGGTAGCAATGAACATAACAATAAACAGGCGTTGCTTGAGGCGAATGCCTCTCTGTCTAAGCTTTAAACCCAGGCGCATTTTTCCAGACCAATCTAGACGACTAAGTGGCACTCCATGTATAATGCTGCTGACTTGGTTGCTGCTGTTGCGGACCACCTTCTTCTTTGACGTAATGCTGATCGGATGAGTACTCGTAATGGGAGCTACCAACGGCAGGCAGTGTTGTTCCGTACGTTGAAGTAGTCTCTTGCGCCGTCGTCCACGGCTGCATAGACATGGAAGTTGGGAAATATTCTCTTGGTTGCACAGCTTCATTGCTCGAACTGTATGGTGCTGGAGCCGTAAAACGCGCAGTAAAATCAGAAAATGACGAGTTCAACTCCGGGGGTGCCGCATGGCGAGGCGATTTAGCTGGCCGAGGATTGCTATCTACAAATCGAATTGGGGTACCCGATGGGGAACCGGTAGTGTGATAGGTGTATGCCCGAACCGGAGGGGATCTGGCTGCCATTGAAGAGGCGGGAGACTGCGTGTGTGGGAGCTCTGAGCTGGTATGGTTACTTGTGAGGTAGTTGTCCATCGCCATGGGTGGTGCTTGATAGCTCGAAGTTGAGGTTGGTGGAGCATGTTCTGACGTTTGTGGCGGAGCAAACCATGAAGGTAGTGTTCTAAATTTAATTATGTCAGCTTACAAGCAATCCCAACCTAGTCGTGGAGGAATAACTTACTGTTGTCTCATTGCCATTGGAGACTGCGGGAGGTTGCTTGCGTCGAAGTTGAACGGTGAACGAGGCAATTCCAGAGTTTGAGGTTTGGGTATTTTGGACTTCATTGTAGCACTATTGGGCGCACTGCTGGTCGTGATATGCATTTCTGGCGCTTGACCTCGAGATGCGGAAGACCCAACGAGTGCAATCTCCTTCCTTGCTTGGAAGTTCCGCGGACTTCGACCTCTGACCACAATCGGCGCTGTTGCTGTCTCACAAAGATTAATCTTTGTGTTGTTGCCCAATGTTCCCACCACATTCAAGTGAAGAGTGAAATGCTGTTGAAGTTCACGTCTCCGCCCATTGTTCGCAGTTGCGATCCTGAATTGTAATCTCCTATACGCTAGGGGATAAACTGCGTAATCATTGTTGGTATCTGGGGTTCCTTCATCGAAAGGTAAGAGCGGAATGGGGGCTGGTTCTTGTTCCTGTCCGGGAGATACTTCAGGAGAGTTTGGTGGAGGCGTCTTCCATGGAATTACAATCAGCTTAACAGAGTGCCCATCAGTTGATTCTGTAGCGCTAATTGTGACTTCTAAAGAGAGGACTGGGATTCGTTCGCCACGCTCTGTTATCACCGATAAAGCTCCTCGTGGCGCTGTGACAGATCCAGAAATCTGGAAAAGATTTCTCCGGTAACAGGTCAACTCTGGCTGGACAATGACTCCTTCACCCGTGGGTGTTGTCATCTCTGATAAAAAGAACATGCCGTGAATTTGCGCCGAAAGATCTAACTGCTGAATTCTTCCATGCTGGTCTACGATTGTGTGTTTTGGTGAACGTTTGCTGAAGGAAAGAAGCCTATGATCTTGACTGATGCTTGGTTTGGGATGGTCTGAAACATCTTCACGGAAATCCTGTACGACTTCTCCATATGGTGACTCCTCAGTGCTGTGGAAAGGTCTTTTCAAGGACGGGTAGCTGTGGTGGTTGTTCAAAGGTGGTGGTGAAGCCGTTAAAATCCCATTCCCGTCTCTGAGGGGAGGTCTTGTGTTGATCGAAGGAATATCCATTGAACGATATCCTCCCTTCTGTCGTCCATGATATGGCAATGCTAAAGGACCAGATGGAAAGTTGGACTCGAAAGGCGGATGGTGCGAAGCGGAAGTATGAGGTGGTTGTAGAGAGTAGCCTTGCCAGATTGAATGATCTGAGTCTTCTGGCTTTATGCTTGCCATCGTTATTAGGTGTGTAATGGACATCGACGCATGAATTTCCCCAATATGGGACTTCTGATTATTGGTTGTTTAATGAGTGATGAAGATCAGGCATTTATCCAAAAAAGAGATTCTTTATGAGGTGTTTAGCATGAAATATAACGGGATAGAAATGAAGATGAAGGCCGGAGTACAAGCTTATACTAGGTTCAGGAAGCTAAGATCTTATTCGTGAATCTAGTCAAGGACTACCAAAGGGGTCAGAGGACGAGACCTAGGTGCGGGAGGATATAAGGCATGGCTCTAACGTCCTTCCGGATTCACCATCATGTATGCAGGTGGAAACTGCTTTGGCCCCAACTTTCCGTTAACCGTCTTTGAACGGAAATGGGCTCATTAACCCATGACATTACTATCTCGAATGAGAAGAAGTGGCTGGCGCGTGATCTGCATTTGTTATAGTCGATGAGCATAAGGGCTAGAGGCGATCCTATTGGGGAAGTTGTGTTCTCGATTGCACTGTGCCTAAATTCGGAAAGCAGGACGAATTGGAGTTCTTCAATTGGTATATATCGAAAGACGTTGAAGGGGGGTTGCAAGGTTGCTCTGTACATCTGGCTCTGTAAACGAATTTAACAATGAAGTGGGGGGCGCATCACGGTCATCCCCCGAAAGGGAATTGAGTCCGCTGACAGACAAGACCAAAGTAGCATAGTGCCCCTTACCTGTCAATAAATCTGGGCATTATTCTTTCACCCCTCCTAGCGAGCTGGCAACCAGTGAGCTGCCCGTCCAAACCTTGTCGTTAGGATGAAAACAGATACATGTCCCAAGCGCCCATGGGTTAAACCCAGGTACCTACATATTGCCCGATATCTCCTCTTATTTCATTTCACTTCTAACCTTGGTTACATTCTTGTTTTTCTTGTTTCTCGCGCTTAGGAAAATTTGCTTTTGCTTTGCTTCTTTGCTATCTCCTGTCTAGTCAGTGCTAACCCCAGGCAAATCGATCCTTAATCAGCACCAATTATGGATAGGATTTAGTGAAGTGAATATCTCGTACTGATGTGATCTTTCTGTCGCCGTTCGGTTGTTACCCGTGACCCTAGTAAGGCCGACTTATAAGCAGATTTAATCCTAGTCGGCGTTTGAACGAATAGGATCGTAGCGGAGTTGTTCGATATGACCCGAAGGAGTTAGAATTAGGGTTCTCAAATGAGCTTTTTCTTTACTTTTTTGGATTGTTTGCAAAAGACCTAGTAATGTTTGCTTTAGATCATCTCCTCTCGTCCAAATATCTTCACGAGGCTTAGGTATCTTCGCTTGCTGCGGCGGATGAGAATACGAACATGGTGGTCAAATGTGACCGGTGCGAGATGCAGTCATGACTGATCGAAAGAATGGTTTCTTGAAGGATGGAAATGACGGGTTACACCTTCGTACATATCCTGGAAAATAGCCTGAGTAACGTTGTCTTAATAATCCATGGTATTCGTCAATCACTAGGAGACATTTCCACTCCGACGAATCCTACTTGTTCGCAGTTCCCTAAACTGAACGAGCTGTGATGATAATGTAGCTGCAGCTTATGTCAGTATGTAATGTATTTGTGAGCCTGCTGTACCTACCTGATGAAGCTCTCCACAAAAGCACTCCGCGGATGAAATCTGGGAACCTGTAGGGCTTCGGAGGATGAAAAGTTTGAGAAAGCTCTAGCCCAGACAAGACCATCGCGATATCTAAGACATACTAGGGCCGGTAGAATAACAGTCTAGGATCATAAACGCATGATAGTGGTATGCTCAATCAATGCTCAATGCATTTCATTAAGTTAAAGCGGGTTCCAGATCGCAAGATACCCGTCGGCAGATACCTGGCAAAAACCCAAAGGCGATCAATGATAACAAGAATCAGACCTTTAGTTACTATACTTGTACCGGGCTTTGACCCCGTTTTTGATGGCACAGAGCTTCATGTGCCATTTGTCGTATCCACAAGGTATGAAAGTTTCAGCCGAATGCAATAAGCCGATCCTAAAGACGTTAAGGTATATCTCATCGCAGGTTGCATCAGTTTCTCGCAGTTCTTCTAATTCTTCTAATTCTCCTGATCCCTTATGATTTACACGCACAAGCACTAAGGGTTAGTTGTAAAGTCTTCGGGTTGAAGCGACCGCTTAGCCGCTAATGGATGCACTTGTGCACTAATTACTTCTAGTAGGGAGTCAAATGTTCAGCCGAAATCTAGAATATAAACTAATTCCTGCGTGAAGGTCTCGAAATCTACGAACTACTGATGAACCAATGGAGCTTTCTTTAGCTAGTCCCGTATCCAAATAGCTTTCATCAATGCTTCCCTTGGCCGAGGCCAGCGGCTTCAGCTAGCTAGCTTAAGCCTCCGACGACATATCTTGCTTCCTCGAACCCACTGCACCCCGGAGAATTTGAAAGGAACTACTACTCCATCGAATGATACACAGTTCAGTTGTTGAAGATCCACATGCACCCTGAAGGACAATCTTGGTTGAACAGTCGTAGCCTCACCAGCCTTATCCCACGATGCAACTTCGAAAAGCTCCCCGTCCCGTAGCTTGCCCAAAAATAAGGGGATCACAACGATACAACACACCACTCACCAGGCTCCCTCACGCTTGCTGTTACTCGACATCACATTACATCTGCCTTCTGGTTCCTACGAATGCAGATGCAATGCTTCATTAACAATGCTGGGGAAGCATTTTGGAACCTGGAGAAAAACGTGTATCTATCATTCATGATTGGACGTGTTAACCGTCCCCGTCGCAGATCACCACAATTTATTGTAGCCTGTACCTAGTAGGCAGGCCGCCCTGATGCTGGTCACGACTCAAGTTTCCAAAATAATGTCTACTTGTACGATGTATTTTTCTACAGCACATCCGTTCATCCCTGCGTTTCGCGCTATCGGGCGCTCCGTCATTCAGCAACATCGTCCCATTTTCCCACTCGAGGGTCCGGGGTAAGCAATTTCCCTGTGCCACCCTTGCTTGATTCCTCGACAAGGAAAATAGCTTCAAGGGATAGCGTCCAATTGATCAGATGTGAATCAGAACTAGAAAAAATTGACGACATTTTCGTACGCATTCTCAATTGCCGAAAGGAGCTTGGCAGAGCACGCCGGAACAGAAGGACCGATATTATTATTGATATCTTGCAGCAGCTGGTGCAGTAGATATAAATGGAGTGCGGCTGTGATGCAGATACCGCAGTGCCGCACACATGTGGGGGAACGAAGAGCTGCCTCGAGAACGAAGATCTGGTTCGGCTGTATAACGTGTTACAAATTAATCTGTCAGTACGAGGAGTGCATAAGGTACAGTAACAAAGGATTGGCACGCAAGTACAACGGATGGGAATACAGTACCGTGGTAGATACATATGCATGTAGGAAGGAAGGAAGCAAAACTCGTGGGGGATTTTGATTGTCAAAGTTACATGTACCCGTACCTCCTTCGTACTTCCCCTCCTATTCAAGAGAGGATAGACAAACAAAACAATGGCAGCACACCCAAGAATCCTTGCTGACACAAATGAAATCGCAACCTACAGGACATCCAAGACAAAGCCACACCTTCTTGAAGATTCCTTGCACACCTGAATAGCACTAGGCATTGGTGGGTATTTCCCTTGCCGTGACGGGCAATTGTGTTGAGTCTGCACAGCATCTTATTCGTTTGGTTGCTTGGGTTGTTTAATGCGAGTGAGCTTTATATTAAACGCTCAAGTCAAAAGGTTCTTATGATTTGTTCAAGAAAGCGCAATGTGGATGACTGCAGCTTGGTCGCATGTTTGTCACATTTTCTTCAAGCTTCCTATGGTCAGCCCCTTCATCGCGGTCGCCAAATTAAATACACTGCCGAAACGCCCGAAATAACCGTTCCGTGCGGGCTGTACCGAGTATCTTAAAGAACTGGAAACTGGAAATTGCAACCTGCAAAGGCAAACCGATGCGGAATCAGAGACAGAGACAGTCCAAGACAGCCACCGACTTGCCTAGATGCAGGGTACATGCCAAGTAGTAGAGATTTTCCAACGAACAGTTTCAGAAGTCAATATAGGATATAGATCCACAATTCTCCCCCTTAGGCCTATCTAGCCTTTCATGCCATTCCCCCCTCACGCCCTCTTCCCTTGCCTTTACACCTCAAACCTCAGAATGTAGGCAGCAATCAACAGACGGTCCAACTGACTGACTATTCTCCAGAGGCAAGCCATCTTCGTATCGGATTATGTACACATACTCACACAAAGTCTCCTTTCCGAAGTCGTAGAGGAAGGATCCTTCAAATGTGCTCCTCTTCGGCACCGCACTACACTATACTTGCAAAGTTGCAACCCTCTTCCACCACCACCACCACATACACATGCACACTGCTACCCGGACGTTGAGGAAACGCTGCAGCCTAGGATTCTTCCTGTCTTCTTTGATATGAGATGAGATAAGATGAGACGAGACGAGGCCAAACGAAGATGGAGGATGATATCACTCGCTACAATCTGAGTTGGTCAGGTCACCTATCTGCAGACGGTAACGAGGAAGACACATTCAATACACACGCTACAGTACAGCTGTGCTGGCGTGCAGCGCGGAAGCTCTCGAAAATTGCCAATATCATGTCATGGGCCGGGGTCAAGCTTTTCATTGATTGAACAACAACCTCCGTTCAAAATATCCAAACACGGCTCTCCGCAAAAAGCACTTCTCGATTAATATTTCATCGTTTTTGTGTTACAGTACCTACACAGGGCTTGATCCATCCATCCGTTCATACATAGACGCACACCTAACTACCTCTTACTGTACTGTACTTGCTTACTGCCTGTCTATGACCCCTCCCCTTTTCCCCCGCATTGCGCCCCCAAAACCATCTCTGCGCAAAGAATGATTACCCAGTAGCAGTACCCTGTACTATACAGGTACCCACCAAGCAACTATCGGTTTTTCCCCATTCAATACTGCAACACAGCCTCGCCTCCCCCAAACCTGTATCGTTATCACCGACTTGCCTAAGTTTACGCTTTTCAGCTGTCAACTTGTCGGTTTAAATTTAGCTCATTCCCACAATTAAATCTTCATGTCCATGACGATGACCTCACTAGTGACGGCGCCAGTTTTTCGTTGAATCAAGGTATTTGGGAAAACAAGCTGGAGGCCGTTTTTTTTTTCAGCGCATGTGCTGAACTTCTGTTTGGCCTCCACAGTCCAGGGTCTAGCGAAAATGTGCGTCTTTCTTACTTGCAGCAATTGAGGTTTCTCATCGTTTTGCCGCCTCACCGAAGCGAAGCCTTTTCAGCAGGAAATAAATTTCTCCATTGGGACGGTTGAGCTGGCTTCGGGTGATAGGGTTCTCCATATCCGGGACACGTAGATATGCATGGAGTCTTGATCGGGACTTTTGCGCTCAAGCTCATATCAACGGAGGGAAACTGAGTTGCGTTGCTCGCTCCCGGATTAGGTTTGCAGATCACAATATTGGTGTTAGGTGCGGATCAATGATATGCGTTCCTGCGTTTCGCCTCAGTTGTCACTTGAGCGGGACTTGAGCGGGTCGGCCGCGGGTAAAATTTGTACATGGACGTGGACGTGCTCGTAATCTTAATCAGATACGCTTTGGACGTGCACATAAACTCCACCCTGGCCTACTCGGCCCTTGCCGTGCCGTGCTGTGATGCAATGTGGTGATCGATAGATCTCCTAAAACAGTCCCCTCTACCAACTTCTAAGCTAATGATGCTCAATACCCAGCTTGGAAAGTTGCCTCCGCTCCCAATTGCATCACAGGTCAGGATGGGGAAATCTACTCGATCGAAATAGAATCAGAGCAAACCCATGAACGAAAAGGAACATGTTCCTGTTTTGTGTGGTTGTAGTTCGTGAATGAATCAAGACGGACAAAAATCTGAAAACTACAGCATTGCGGTCGGGCAGACGCTTCGACGGTCATGGTATAGCATACCATTGATATCGTATCCAACGATGGTACCATAACAGTACAGGTTTAAGCTTCCCGTCCGCAGCCACTGGAACCCCGTTGCAGGCCGCGGTGAGGCGCATCAAGGTAGGACGTGCTGGTGAGTTGATTCGATGTGGTGAAAGGATTCACTTCTTGGGCATGCATTGACAAGAAAGGGAGGTGGGATCGCTTGCCAGGGGATTCGAATGAATAGATGATATGAAGTTGATCCGAATCGAGATCGGGATGCAATTTTTTGCATCCGTTGAGTAGTGACAGAGAAAGCTAACGACATGGCAGACCCCGTTACGCAATAGTTGGTTAATAGTTAAACTGACTGGGGCCTCGGTTTGGTAAGAAGTGCCAGTGGTACAACTCCACTGCCAGGGACTCCTTGTGAGTCGTAGGCTCAGCTAGTGGGTGCGGTATACACTACTGAAGGGACTAGTGAGGCGACTGAGAACCCCCCGACACAGTCTAGATACTGCTGAAATGAACACAAGCTTAGCCCAGGTCCGGGCCCACAGACACTTACTTCCATGTCAGTTCGTTCTGCGGAAGACAAGCTGCTTCAGCTTGGGTCTCTCTTGGGTGCTGATGATAGACAGCACAATAATCCACAATGACCCCTATTGTTTGTCGCTCAAACGAAAACAACATGAGTGGAGATGCCAAAGCATCAACCATACACGCTCGGCCTATTACCTGCCCAATGTGACGTGGCACATGCGATAGATGCAGAAGGGAGGCTAGAAGGTGATCTGCGTCGTAGAACAGAGCAACCAGTCAATATATGTCCAAATGCAGAGTAAATTTCACCCAGAGAGTTCAGGCCCATAGCCAGAACCAACTTCGAGGAGAAAATGCATGACAAACTTGTTCACTTGCGGGGACTGTGCTAGGTCTGTCTAATCTCAGACATCGGATGTTTTCAAAGTTCTCTCTTTGACAAGAATGAAGACATGCATGTCCACCACCAACACGAACGCTCGAAGAGAGAAAGCCATTGTGATCATGAAAATATCAGACAGAGAATCCTCTCTTCTTGCAATTCCAATCTGCAACAATACACGGCTCCCTCGACAGCTGTTCCTGCCCGCCTATCGCTGAACTCGCTACTCCTTTTATGTTGACTCCGAGTCTTGTCGCTACCCTGCGTTCGAACATCACCGCTAAACCACGTTGAACGTTCTAATTTTCAACCATAGATACCTCCATACTTCCCAAAGCTTTTAATCGGCAATGCCATTCCCCAGCCTCGTCCAGAGTCGCAGATTGTTGATGATGGCTGCGAAATAAGCGGGCATGCTGGGTCAGTGAATAAAAAAGACGCCTATATCAGGGTTATACTTGAAGGGGAATGAAAGGCACTGGACCAAGACGGAGAGTATGGAGCAGGTATTGGAAATACGTAGGACGATGGATAAATGGAAAGAGATATGAGCTAACATAGAGACATCTACACTTGCGTGTCAATTCACTTGGCTGTGAGCCATGCAAACACAGCACGGAGGAGGAGATTATGCGGCGTCTGGGAGGACGATTAGTTTGGGATGTATCTAAGAAGGACAAAGATCGCTGAGCAAAATAATGACCACATAATAAAGAAGTGAGGCTTATTAACGTGGTCTTCTCACCATTGTCATGACACCTCACAGGAAATAGTATAGCTCGCATAGAAGTTTTCGGGATGACCTATCATGAATGTCTGGTCTTCCATTTTACACCATAATCATGAACTGCTTATTATCTTCTATAGACACTCTACCAGATACTTGCGTAGACGTTGTGTTGTTCGTAGTAGTACCTTCACATCGTGTCTTCTTTGCAGCGATAGATGAGAGGCTGTAGTTTTGAACCCGTAATTATCAGAATCAGAGTAGTTCAACGAAATTAAGCTTTGCATCGATGTCTGGAAATGGATACTTCCTGAAGTGCATCCATGAATTAGTCCACCTTAAGAGTTCAACTCCCAAGCCCCCCTTCATTCTCTCCTTATTTGACACCAGCTCGCCTAGTACCAGAAGAAAGTTTATCTTCCCACATCACTTCTAAAGAAGTCGCTCGTCAACCACAAGCTCCTCATGAAACATCCGTGCATACACAGATTCTACGATGTCCGGCAACTCAACATCGACGAATGCAAGTGGCAGACACCAGACTGTGTATTCACGTACGGCAGCAATCTGCATCTTACGCAGATTGGCGACACGCGGCCCCGAAAAGTTGATATCTTCGCGTCAGAAACCTTGCCGGCCACAGATGAAACCAATATCCGCGGTTGCTAACGTCGTCTAATCCAACAATGACCATGCGCAAGTGTTCTGTTATCTGCTAAGTAAAGTCGACGATAAGAAATCTGATGTCAGCGAAGGCGTCCTGTGAGACAGACTAGATATAATTTCCATTAAAATCACTCACCCAGGCGTCGCTTCACAGCCTTCACTTTTGGCTTCTCACGCTCCGAGAGCATATGCGAAGATGTTTCTGTAGATTGAAGTCCATGCCGTTAATGCTCTACTATTTGGTAGGAGAGTCATAGAGGTTAATGACTATATTTATCATGATCAAAGGAGTTTGGTGGGTCGACAAAACACCTAATACCAGCCACTGTCATTGCCGCATCACTCGAATGCTAGCCAAAATATCGAAGCTCTGGTTTAGGTGAGTGAGACCATATAATCGATGGTAATCCAAGGCAGGAGCACATCACTCGAAGAGCATTCCTTGGGCGTATTTGAATCTCGGAGAAATTCATCTACAAACCCGTAGCAGAAGTACCAACACAATCCACAGTCAGCTACCACGTCAAGCGTTGAGCAAATCGCTGGCTAGCACAAAGATTTAGGAAGCAAGAATTTCATCAAGAGAGCAGCGCCATAGCTCCTACAGTACCAGGCCAGCCGCGAGAGAGCGCGTAACAAGATATAGAGCCGGGAGAAGACGATGGGACTGCCGCTGACGAGAATAGTCAACTCCAAGAATAGTTCATATTCGATTCTCGAATTCAGGAACGCGAGAATCCGCCAGATTTGAGATAGAATTGTTATCTCATGAGGTGCATGTTAGCTTTAAAGTCCTACTAGGGATAAACCCCGCATGCGCATCGGTTCTCTACGTGAAAGGGGGTGGTTCAAAAGTCGATTCCGGATACAGGGTGAAAGAGGAAAGATAAGGAAGCTCAGATATCATCCAGCTACACCCAGAAAGTTCTCGGGCTTGGATAAATCTGCAACAGTGATGACCGAGCCAGCAAAAAGATTCGATGATTGGCCGATGAGACAGAGAGAGTGGTGATTTTATGCTAACCAAGATTGTTGTGAGAGTTTAAGGATATGAGGACGGGTCGACTTTTCGCAAATAGGAAGTGGAGTTTGGGATATGAAGAAGCATAGGAATTATATGCAGTAGATGAGCGATGAGGATGGAGGATGAATGGACAGTTGGAATACAGAATGCTGGAATCCTATGATTGTTGCTTGATAGTGAGGGAAACTACGTGCTTGTAATGAGGAGTATATAGCATCATATACAGATAGAGAAAAGGACTGTTGTTTCGTTCGTAGCAATTGCATAGAAAACTATCCTACCAACACACAGCTGCTCAACTCCTTCCACATGTCTGGTAAGTACTAGCACTACTTCATGCAGCCAGTTCGCATCTATTCACCACACAGCAGAGTATCCCGCATTCCCCTTCACTCGGCGTCATGGTATCGATTCAGCCCCAGAGAACGCAGGGTTACGCAGAACTGCCGTGTGTCTCAGGTCGAACTCTTTCATGGGAGTAAAGCATGCTTGTTACGAAACATAAAAGATTGTCGACGGGTGCTCGAATTGCAGGACTTTTCAGTTGGATGTCATTCTTTCCTGTTGTGAAGATGGATTCATGAAAGAGATAATCTGATGGAGTATACATCTGTCGTAGGACCGTAGAAAAGATACTTATCCAGAGATCCACACTGGTGGTAAAGTAGCTGTGTTGGTATCCGCACCTACGTTTGTCAATCTCGACTACCCTGAGCATGACGAGTAGAGGTAGACCTCCGCCAACGACAATCTCCGCCCATTAATCCAAGATTCCAAGAAATCGGCAACACTTCCCTCGACAACCTGATCACCAAAGGCTGTGCCAACGGCTCAGTTGAACTAATCCCGACCAAAACTATGTATCACATCCCCGGTATCCCAAAGACAGATATCTCGACTCTCGCATACGGCAGCCAAGTCCAAAACAGCACGAGTAGCCACGCTGCCGAGACGCAGATACGCCAATTTAATTTCCCTCACACCCCTCCCTCTTCCTAGAAACAGTAGCAGCCCCTCCACCCACCATTCCCAGAACAAAAACCCAAAATCATATATAACC